>PVLC010026849.1:0-22544 GCA_004027655.1 Graphiurus murinus
CGAACCCAGATCTTCCAGGTTCAGCCTCCCGAATGCTGGGATTACAAGCGTGCGCCACCACGCCCGGCTATGTATCAATTTTTAAAATTGAAAATGTAATAAAATAAAAAGTGAAAGACCTGTAGAATCAAACATCATAAGTTCCAAAGAACATCTCCAAATGTTGCTAATCCACAAGTAAAGTATATAATACAAAATAATACAAGTAAAATGTCCATTGGTCCATAAAGTACACTCAACTGGTTGAATGAGGATATTCTTTTAAATCACCTGAATTAATAGTGCCCCAACACCCAGCCACTCACAATTTCTTAAGTCTTGTCTTAATAGGACCCTTGTGTGTGAGTTCAGACTTTCCTTCTCCTGCCAGTGAGCTACAAGCCCGGTCCCTTGTCACATACGGAACCCTTGGTCCTGACTCCCCTGGGCAGATTTGTATATACACAACTACACCAAACGCCCAGCGGAAACCTTGGGAATTTGTAGGCGTTTGTAAAACCCTTTCCACTGCAGGTGTCTGACACCTAGCCTTGCAGCCTCTTTCCTACAGTCCTGTCCTTCAAGTCCCCCGCTGACCCTTCCTTGCCTTTATCCCAGCTACCTCTCCCAGTGAGATCCCTACTTTTCCACTTCCAATATAACCTGACATTACAGGTCTCCTCCGTGCCACCCTCCGTCCACTTTTCAACTCCCCACCATTTGGTGTTGTGAAATCTCTAATACAGGGTGAGGAAAATCCACTTCATCTTCTGCATTTATCACCCTCGTAAAGTAGCATCTTTATCCAAACCCCAAACCAGCTTTTGCCTGAACACGGTCTATTATGAGTTTTCACTTTTTCTCACTTTCTTTTTCTTAGGAGAAGTAGTCAACCGAATCCTCGCTTCCTGACCTATGGCTACACCATGGGTGGACAATTTCTACCCATTTCTCTTTTTCTTTCATGCCCTCCATTCTTTGCTGTAGCACCTAACTGCCTCCCATGTTTATGCTAGATTGAAGAAAGAACTCAGGGTCTGACAAAGAAAGTTTTCTGTCAAACCTTATTTCATCGTAGAAGGTAGCAAGTGTCTCCATTTAATTAAGGAAGTGGAGCTAGAATCCATTTCTTCTCTTTCCCTTCCATGGGTATTTCTTCACGCCGCCATTCTCCTTCCATAGATTATGTCCACTGGTGATCATTATTCATTCCTCCCATTGTGGAATCAAACTGGTATGTTTTTTAGGAACTTTATCAGCTATGTTTATCAATGGTAGCACATTTATAGAAGCTTGGATACTTCAAAAGCTTTCCACAGAAATTCATTTGGTGTCATGCTGGAGTTCCTTTTAAAAATTCGGGAGAAGCAGGCGCCTCCTTTTCATGCAGTGCTGCTGGCCATCGCTCTCTTGGAGTTTCATCCTGGAACCCAGGCTTGTGTGTGTAGATTTTGCCTTGGGATTCAGCTTCCCACCATGAGCTGCCATCCGCAGTCAGAGATGAACAGAGGTGACATGCTTCCTTCTTCCCTTTGCCTGGCTCCCAGATTTGTCTGCGTAGCTCACAGACAGGACCAACTGTTCTTCCTGTCTACTGCCAAAATAAGTCAGCAGTCGGGAAGAGGGGAGAAAAAACAAAACTATGAATTATGGAACATGACTGAGGAGAGAGAATAGAAATACAATGAAGAAAAAAGTCGCAGTGCTCCTTAGCCACCCACCTATGTACTGTCTCAAATCTCAGCCAACTCAAAGACAATGAAACAAAGAGGAACATCTAATCACCAGAGTTCTCCCCCAGAGGTTGAGAGCTTCCCTCCGCTGATCGAAATAATTAGCCCGACTGCCATAATGCAAGATCCAGTCACAGTCTCGCCAATACCGTGTTTCACTAAGACAGTGGATGGTGGCCAGTGGAAGAGTCAGGTGAAAAGGTGTGTAGCAACAAAATGTGTTAGGAGGAAACACCGTCTCCATGTGAGAAGGTTCCTAGAACATCTGTGGCCCAACACTCCGAAGACAAATGTGACCTGTAAGCCCCTTCGGTACCTAATGGTGTGTCCTTACGTGCAAACCTCTGGCGCCACCGTGATGGATTGCATAGTGTGGGTCCTGTCGCCTAAATGTCCCCAGCTCATCTCAGGAACATGCGTGTTAGTCTTATTCTCTCTTTAATGGTCCCAACAGTGTGATCATGAGCACGCTGCGGGCAGTATTGTTCTTGACCTAACGGAGCCTCACTTCCAAGATGCTCAGTCCCCACGTTAGGATTCAGTGGGCTCCTCTACAGCCATCATGCCCATTCCCTACGAGCCTAGGAACACAGGGTGTGTGTGTGTGTGTGTGTGTGTGTGTGTGCGTGTGTGTGTGCGCGCGCTTTTATCACACCCACCACAGCTCTGCAAGTTCTTTAGAAATAGGCAAGACCGAGCTGGGCGTGGTGGCGCACGCTTGTAATCCCAGCATTCGGGAGGCTGAGACCGGAGGATCCGGGTTCGCAGCCAGCCTCAGCTACCTAGTGAGGCACTCCACAACTTAGTGAGACTCGGTTTCAAAATAAAGAATAAAAAATAGGGCTGGGGGTATAGCTCAGAGGTAGAATGCCCCTGAGTTCAATCCCCAGTACCGCAAAAAAAAAAAAAAAAAAAAAGAAATAGGCAAGACCCACAAACAAACGAAAATCATTTAACACATTTTTGGCCATTTTTATTTTCATTCATTCATTCATTCATTCATTCATTCATTCGAGGAGGAAATATTTACTGGACATCATGGTTTCAGTCGATAGCACCAGCTCCAAAGCAAAAATGTCAGTGGCCGCAGGGGCAGGGAGCATGAAGGGGCGCAGCTCTGATAACATGGAGTCTGGAGGCTGCTCTCACATCATGGAGGTCAGAGGTCACTCCCACATCACAGAGGTCAGAGGTCACTCCCACGTCACAGAGGCCAGAGGTCACTCTCACGTCATGGACGACGGAAGTCATCCTTACATCATGGAGGCCGACGTGGCTCTCACCCGCTTCACACATTCCATGGCTGTAGCTCACTGTTTCTGGCTTTCAGGAACTTTTTCTAGCAGCTCTCTTCATGAATAGTACATTCAGACCAGCCTGGATGCTTCTAGAACTATCCATAGACACTGACTTGATGTCACACCGAAATTTAGTTTAGACGTTCTTGAAGAAGCATTCCCATCCTGGTTACACTCTCTGTGCAAACATCCTAAAAAGACTGATGCTTATGCTCAGAGACAACTTTTTGGAATCAAATGCTGACATTTGATAACTGCACTTGTAAAAAGACTGCTTATTTTAATGCATGGTGTAGTGGGAAAATAATTGAAGCAATTCCAGGTGGATTCGTATTTAGTTTTGGGGTGTGTGTGTGTGTGTGAGCGCTTTCTTTATGTGGGTTCAATCTGCTTGGTTTTTTTGTTTGTTTGGTACTGAGGATTGAACCCAGTAACATTCTACCTCTGGCTTATCTAGATAGACCTTTAAATTTTTATTTTGAAACAGGGTCTCGCTAAGTGGCCAAGGGTCTTGTTAAGTTGCAGGCCGGCCTCCAACCCGCGATCCTCCTGTCTCAGCCTCCCAAGTTGGGTTACACGCATGCACCAATCTCCCTGCTTCGAGTGGAGAGAAGAGAGGTAAATCCAAGGAACATGGATTTGCTGCTTCACTCCTGAGGTCACCTCCGAGGTGTGGCCACCACAGGGACAGCATGAAGCACGTACACACGTCGGTGACACTGTGGGCACACAAACACACCTGTGAGAGCAACACCTACAGAGAATGGAGGCGGGCCGTAATTGATTTCAGTTTGTTCCTTGAGTCCTCTAGGGAAACACCGCTAAATGTCCCTCTGCTGCTTGCATTTTAGATGGGAGTCCGGAAGGTGTTCCTGAAGCACTGGCATGCAGAGCAGCTCGACAGCCTGTGCCTGCAGCTACAGAGGAAGATCGTAACCTGCCAGAAAGGTAACTGTCGACACCCACATTTCACACCTTATCTAGACCTTTAAATTTTTATTTTGAAATGTGGAGTCACAAAATTCAAAATCACTTGGCAAGCTCAATGGCGTGTGCACTGCGCTGGGACACCTTCTCCCTTCCCCTGTACTACAGGGGGACAAATGGCTTTGGGGGTGATCAGGAAGCACTGTGGCTCAGTTTGCTACATACCCGTCTCCACATCCGTGTTTGCACATGCTGTGCATTGCTTTGTTGGGGAGATTCCATGTGAAATCTTTTATTAAAATTTTACCCGAATCACAATTTGGGTGACTTTGCAAATATCCCTGCTTGTTGCTCCTTTTGAGAAACACAAGACAAAAAGGGTGCACCTTAGAAAGTGCAGGCAGGAGGATTGCCCAGCTGGCCCTTGGGTGTAGCGTCTGTGCCATGTTCCCGAGTCACTGCAGCCGGTACCCTGCTGGCCACTGTCGGGGGAATGGAATAAGCCAGTTAAGCCAAAGCACATTTCCTTTAACTCTACATCTGCCTTGGGGAAAAAAAATCCCTGGCTTTATTCTCCTTTATAAAGTGATGAAAGTATTTGGAGTCTCTGCAATCCAGTAGCCTCTGTTTTCATTGTAACTTTGGGAGAGATTCCACTTAGAATTTGTTTTCAAGCAAAATCCAAGTGACAGTTAAAAAGGGTGCCCTTTTAAAACGACCTGTCACATAAAATGCTTAGTAGAATTTTAAATTTTTAATACACTTATCCTTAGAGAAAGGCACAAGGGGGAGAAGTTCATCTGAGCATTAGCTTTTGGGGTGACTTAGAATGAACTTAGTGCTCTACGGTATTTGAAACCAGTGTTCTGCCCAGGAGGCCTGATCGCTAGGATGCTGACTCCAGTTTTACTCCATCCTGTCCTCCGGCCATTTCCTCTGTGGGACTCATATGGGTAGAGCCCTACACAGAGTCTCCAGCAGGTCTCACTGATCTCCAGTGACTCAAAAATCCTGCTGTGTGCTCACCCTACCAACAGTCTCTGCTCGGAACATCACGTGTCTGTTAGGATAAAAAAATCAAAACCTCTCATCAAGTTCAAACTTCCCTCTTGGCCATTTCAGCCAGTTCTGCTCTCCCTGGGAGAGCAGCCCTGGTCCCGATCCCTGCGTGTTCAGGAGGATCCCCTGGGTGAGAGGAAGGAGGAAGAGGAGGGGAGGCTGGGTCTCCCAGGCTGGGGCAGATTCTAGGGGCTCTGCATGGTGGGGAGCACTTCAGTGATCTCCTCTACTAACTACAGTGCTTCTCCTGTGGTGCTCCCTTCTCCCTCCTGCCTCAGTCTCCAGCACCCTGCAGCCCTCTTTTTTTTTTTTTTTTTTATGGTACTGGGGATTGAACCCAGGGGCATTCTACATCCAAGCTATATCCCCAGCCCTATTTTTTATTCTTTATTTGGAAGCAGGGCCTCACTAAATAGTTGAGGCTGGTCGTGAACCAGGATCCTCCAGTCTCAGCCTGCCAAGTACTAGCATACGCCACCACGTCCGGCTGGCAGCCCTCTTCCCAGCAGACATCTCTTCCTTGAAAACTGTGCCTGTTCCCCGGGAAACAGACTCCGACTCCTTCAGCAACTGCAGCTTTGGCCTTGTAGACCTTGTAGTCCAGGGTGTCCCCAACTCTGGTGGCCACAGGGCAAGCTTTCTGGCGGCCTCCTCAGGTCGCTGTCTCTGGCTCTGAGGGGGGAGAGGGGGGCTTGGGTGTGGGAACTGCCCAGGGCTCATCTGCTGGTTCAGAATGTATCTTCTGTATGGCCGAGTAAAATTCCATGGTGTACATATCCCATAGTTTTGTAATCCATTCATCTGTTGATGGCCATCTTGGCTGCTTCCATAGTTTGGCAATTGTGAATTGTGCAGCTATAAACATAGATACACATGCATTGTTCTGATAGTTTGGTTTTCATTCTTTTGGGTAGATACCCAGAAGTGGTATTGCTGAATCATATGATAGATTCATTCCCATTCATCTGAGGATCCTCCATACTGTTTTCCAAAGTGGTTGCACTAATCTGCAATCTCACCAACAATGTATTAGGGGTCCAACTTCTCCAAACCCTCACCAGCATTTATTGTTGTTTGTGTTTTTGATGATTGCCGTTGTAATTGGGGTTAGGTGAAATCTCAAGGTAGTTTTGATTCACATCTCTCTGATTGCTAATGATATTGAATATTTCCTCATTCATTTATTGACCATTTGTATTTCTTCTTTTCTGAAGTGTCTATTTAGATCTTTTTGCCCATTTTTTGATTGGGTTATTTGTTTTCTTAGCTGTGAGTTTCTTGAGTTCTCTGTATATTCCAGATATTAATCCTCTGTTGGAGGAGTAGGTGGCAAAAATTTTCTCCCACTCTGTGGGCTCTCTGTTGAGGTTCTTGATAGCTTCCATTTCTGCACAGAAGCTCTTCATTTTAACGCAATCCCATGTATTTATCTTCCTTTGAGTTGCTTGTGCCTTTGGGGTCTTGTTGAGAAAGTTTTTCCCTGTGCCTAGCTGTTGAAGTGTTGGGCCTACACCCTCTTCTTCCCTTTCCTGGGGGAGAAGAGGTTGCTTAGGGTCTCCCCCTTGGAACTCTCTGTTGTTGGGTTCACCCTGGGCCAACCCAGGTAGCCTCTGAGCACTGGCAGCGCTGGCCTCCCCGAGGGGCTGGTTAGAAATGTCCAATCCCAGCCTCACCCTGCACAAACTAAATGGGAATCTGCATTTGCAGCCTCAGCTGAAACTGGCACAGAGCGTCCTGTTTAAGTGAATGTTATGTTTACATAGAACAGAGCATCCCAAACTCTCCTGGAAAGTCCCTTTAAGTATAACTAG
The DNA here is from genome assembly GCA_004027655.1 of Graphiurus murinus. Lineage (NCBI taxonomy): Eukaryota > Metazoa > Chordata > Mammalia > Rodentia > Gliridae > Graphiurus > Graphiurus murinus. The sequence goes on from PVLC010026849.1 coordinate 6,808, forward strand.
AGGAATCTGTTGTGTTCCAGCTTGCGTTAAGGGAACCCACGAGAAATGTCTCTCCTATGTAGCTACAAAGACCGAGTTGCAGCACATAACTGACCCGGGGCAGAGGAAATGAACAGAACTCTAACCCACTGGTCCTTTTCTATAGATGAAGATGGAGAATGGTCTTGAAAACTGTATCTGGATAAAACCATAATTTCATCCTGCATAAATGAAAAAATGGAAATAAAAGCATTTTAACATTTATGGGCTCTTAAATGCAAAGTATTAATTATTGATTTTTATATCTCCTAGAACAGTGTTCTCTCTCTCGCTCGCTCTTTATATATATATATATATATATATATATATATATATATATATATATATATATATAATATATATTTTTGCTGATATTAAACTTTTTCAAAATGTATACAATCTGGAGTCACTTCCAGTTTTTAAAGAGTTGGTTTTTTGTGTTTTTTTTTTTCACTGTGTCTGGGAAAAAGAAAGCTATAACTTTGGGCTCTCAGTATAACAGTTGTAGTTTTAAATTATTCCCACTGGACATTTTCTCTGTATGATCATCTTATCTTGGACGAGAAATGTCTATAAGCAAAGACCTCAGCGTGATGGGCAGCACACAGGCACCCTTTTGAAATTGGTAGACGACAAATATCCCTCTCGGTTTGCACAAGTGTATTTTATTAGTTGCTCTCTATTATAAGATCCCGACTTTAACAACTGGTGTAACATTTTTAAAGAATTTGAGAAGGCTGCTCTATGAAGTGTAAGAAAATAGAGCCCCCCGGATATGGGACAATAGATTCCCAGAGGGAATGAGAATCCCATGACCAGTTTCACTGCAGTCGGAGGTCAGAAGTCTGACATATCCACATTAATCTTCCCTTTGTTCCAAGAGATTAAACATCTTGAATACACTTTCACCTTTGCCTTTCAAAAGCCAATGTCTCAATTTTTTTTTCACATGACAAGAGGAGCCAATGAACAGCCACGTTGAGGTCTTCCTCCTCCAATGTGCCCAGTATGTGCCTGAGACCTTTGTCTTTTATCCACACTCTATAGTCCTGGAAGTCTGATTTGCCTTTTACTGTTTAATTTGTTGTTGTGTAGTTCAGCATGACTCTTTTACAATTAAATTAATTCAATTGCATTCCAAAGTAACTCAACCTTTAGTATTGCATTAAGGCAGGCAGGCAGGCAAGAAGGAAGAAGGAAAGAAGGGAGGAAGGGAGGAAAGGGAGGGAGGGAGGGAGGGAGGAAGGAAGGAAGGAAGGAAGGAAGGAAGGAAGGAAGGAAGGAAGGAGCTGATCATTGTGGCCCATACCTGTAATCCCAGTACTTGGGGATCTGAAACAGGAGAATCACAGGTTTGAAAACAGCCTCAACAACTTAGGGAGACTTTCAGCAACCAAACGAGACCCTATTTCAAAATAAAAAATTAAAAAAGAGTTGGGGGTGTAGCTTGGAGGTAGAATGCCCCTGGGTTCAATCCCCAGTACCACAAAAATAAAATAAGAAAAAAGCCTTAAGCACGCTGGGTGTCTATCTATTATTTTCCTCTGAAGCCCTAGTTGGAGAAAGTCCTTCCCAGGCGTTCACCATCTGAGCAAGTAAGGCCATGAAAGTAGGTATCTCAACTAACCTATATGTTTGTTACTTTCTGGCCATGGAATATTTTCAAGCATTTAATCTTTTACAAGTTCCTTTGTCCCCAGATGACAAGAAGCTAGTGTCCTTGCTACACACGTTGTTTTCCCTGAAATTACAGGTCTTCTTTCGCACAAAACTTCCTCTCATCTTAGACACTTAGATGAGAGGAAAAGCTGGGAAAGATGGTGTCAGAGATTGAGAGTGTCAGATCAGAACTCAGCAGCCTGCAGCCTCCGAAGCAGGTCGCAGCTTCCCGGAGAACAGCCCTGTGCAGGCCGTGTCCTCTTGCTGGTGGCTAGGGATGGGAGCCCGTTCCCTTCTCGCAGGCAGCCTGCCCCATCTCCCCGTGCTCATTGTCAGAAAGTCCCTCCTCCTGTGGATTACAACACTCCCCCGTGACTCCCTGGGTTGATGATCTGTCCCCCTGGAGAGCTACGAATCCCAGCCCCAGGCCTGCAGACCGGAGGGAGGGAGTCAGGCCTCGGAAGCACGCAAAGATTCCAACCCTGACTTGGCCACCTTTGGCTGGAGGAATGAACGAAACTTGGAAAATTCCATTATCATTCTGTTCAAAATGGAGGTCAGGGCAAATGTTAGGATTATTTCCTTTCAGCATTCAGTGGTACTACCGTCGGGTGCCTGACATATCCAAATGCCTTCCTACAGTGGTCTTTTGTGTTTATTTTCAGTCCTTACATTTACTGCAGACGCATTGCTGATTTCTCAGCACTCCCCTCACTGACCTGCCCAATTTTTCCACATTTTTCTAGATCTCCTTTCCTGGCAACAGGGAGGGTATCCCATATTTCTATAAAGTCTCTAAAGTCTTTCATACACTGCTGATTTCTCTAGGGATTAAACCAAAATCATAGAAATAATATGTGCGTATTTCCAAAGAACTCACTCCAAGAACCTTAAATGTTTTAGGCATAGTCTAATAGAAAGATAATCAGTGAATTCCCAAATTGTGCAGTAGGAGTGACACCTACCCAAATTCTCTGGGATTTGGAGCTAGTTCTCCAAAAATTGATGGTCTTAATTGTAGACCATCAATGTCCAGCTTGTGTTAGCAAAAAAAAAAAAAAAAAAAAAAAAAATCGGGATGCCTGTATCATCAGTACTAACTCAGGGTCCTGGTGGAGTCAAGACTCGTTCTCTTTGTGTTATCAGCACTCCGTTTCATTGTCCTTCTTAGGAAGAGACGGGGATGTTGGAGTAAATTCTCCTGTGTGTTAAATGCCCCTGGCTTTATCTGTGGCTCTTGTGTGTGTGTGAGGTGTCCCCTCTTGCTTCAAGTGCTGGCTGACCCAGGGTTGTGTTCTTTTATGAAGTGATAAGAGGGTTTCTCGCGCGCCAACACTTGCTTCGGAAAATGAGCGTCAAACAGCAAGAGGTCACATCCGTGAAGAGCTTTCTGCAGAACACCGAGGACCTGGCGCTGCAAACCTACCACGCCCTGGTCATTCAGAACGCTTCGGACATTGCCCGGGAGAACGACCGGCTCCGGAAGGAAATGAGTGGCCCCTACCAGAAAGAGAAGGCGGAGGCCAGGAGCCGACCAGAGGAAGGAGCCAAGAGGTAAAGGCTTTGTGACAAGAGGTTTACCTTTGTGACTGACTCCAAGGGGTCTCGAGGGTTCTGCAGGCTTGCTGCAAAGGTTAATCAAATATGGCAGCAGCTACGGGAACAGGCAAGTGTGTGTGCTGTTGAAACTCCCCAGCAATCTCAGGAAGGTTTCCCAAACTAGGTGCTGTGCATACATTAGCTTAATCCTAAGAAATACTGATGGCTTCACCTCCTGTGTGTGTGGGGGTCACTTAAATTCCTCCAGATTGCTCAGTTATAAAGTATCTCTATTTCTGTATTAGCAAAAACATAGAGCTGGACTTTTGACATTCTTACGCAAGTGTCATGTATATCAGGCAAGCTGATAGAAACTTCTAGAAATCTGATCAAAGAATTGAGACACCACTCTGAAAACATAAAGGTAGTAAACTCTATAAATTGATTATATATTCTATTTCCTTGTGCAAGTGGTCATATTTCCCTTGCTAACAAAGAAAGCTTTAGGGAAAAAAAAAAAAGCCTTGGATTTAAAAACTTGGGATGCGGAGCCTGAAATAGGAATGCCAAGGCGAGCTGGTCTTCTTGTTACCACCCTTCTTCCCTGTGAATGACGGGGACACTTGAGAACCACAGGCCTCTCCAGGGTGGGGACAGAGAGGGAAACTTGTGTTCCAGTTCACCATCAGAGAGTCACTTGTGTGTCCATAGGAACTCGGTGCTCTCTGTGCCTCTCTGAAGAAGACTGTCCTTTGCCATCTCTGCCTACGTCAAATGATTTTTTGTTAAAGCGGAAATGGCAACGTGTCTCTTGCTAATTAGCTTCAAATATCTCAGTGATTAAATACTAAAAAAAAAAAAAAATCCCTTTGTACGGAAAACTGTAATTAAACATTACAGGGAAAACAAATTATCCACGGATAGCCACCTTCCTGTCTCCAGCTACTTCATTTTCTACATGGGCGGCTGGTTCTGCCTGGTGGTATGTCCCAGCTCCGTTGGTGTACTGCCACAGAAAGATATAATTATAAAACAAATGCTCGGGAACTCCTCGTGAGATGAAGGCTTTGGCACATTGCTAGTGCATGATTCCATTGACAGATGAAGCCAGAAGACATTTTTTCTTTTTAAAAGCAGATAACTATCAGTTTTAAATGACTTCCCAAATAATATTTATCATTTTCTCTGCTGGAACTCAAGGCTCACCCCAGTTTCTCCATTCGATTATGTATTTATCTGCCTGGTGTAAAATTAAGTGAAGAAGCATGTGCCTATTTATTTATTGAACACCAGCAGTTCCCTTGGCACCGGGCAGCCGTAAGGAGTCCGCAGGAAAAATAATAGTTCAGCACGTAATTAAATAATTGCTGGTGGAACTTCAGTGGGTTGGATGCGGAGATGAAGGAGTCTGCTCGTTCTGAGTAGCGCGTGTATTGCTTTTGCAAAGCGAAATGGCAGCGGACTCTCAGGATCCAATGCACCATGACTCTCTATTAAGATGGATTTCCCAGAAATTATCATTCAGATTGAAATTCAGGTTTTCCTGATTTGCTTAAGAATCAGAGTGTGAAAAATTCATTCCGTGCATGCCTGATAGAGAACGCCAAGCCCCTTAAGTAGTGTTGCGCTGCTGTGAGAATTTTATCAAGTGCCACGATGCACACCCGGCCTGCCCATTAATCACAGGCAGGACTGGAGGCAGGGACGGGCTGCTCTGGAGGAGCCGAGAAGCCCTGGGTATGTCAGCGTGAGCGGGTTCACTGTTGTAGCCTGAATAATGCACCTGGGCCTCTCTGGTCTGTGGCTGTCTGTGTTTTGTTTCCCCCAAAGAGCTGAAGACCAGGGTGGACCCCGGCACGTGCACTCGACCTCCGGCCCGGTCCCCATGGCTGTGGACAGCCTGGCCCAGGCTCTGGCTGGACCGTCCATCCGGTCTCCATCACTGCACTCCGTATTCAGCGTGGATGACAGCAGTGGCCTCCCGTCGCCACGGAAACAGCCTCCGCCCAAGCCGAAGAGGGACCCCAGCACGAGGCTGAGCGCCTCCTACGAGGCTGTGAGCGCCTGCCTCTCAGCGGCCAAGGACACCGCCAACGAAGGTCAGCCCAAGGGCACAGCAGAGCCTCCTGGTCGGGCCCCTCGGTGCCCTGACTTCCGGTGCACGAGGGCTCCAGCACTGCGGTGGCCCTGATATATTTTTAATAGAGATAAATCCAATTGTTGGCTTGCCAGCAGCTCTTGAATCATTAAATATAAATATTATTTATTCAAATCTCTAAGCCTCTTAGGGAAAAGCTACTTATATATCATTTGCTTCCCTCCCCGCCCCACCTCTGCGTTGAATTAGCAGCCTCAAAGCAGAACCCATTCAAGAAGTGGGTTGCTACTCCCATGTACATTTTCACTAATTAAAAGGTCAACATTTTTCATCAGGCTGCCCCGTGTCCACAATCTAATTAAAAAGCAAGCCTGCTCTTCCGTGCGGTAAGCGGAACTATCACACAGAGGAAGGTCGCTGGAAGGCATTCCAGTTGGTAAAACTTTTGAGACTGGAGGAAAAGTCTCTGTATTCATGGTCTAGAAATATTTATGCTAAAAAAAAAAAAAAGAAAAATCGGGGCTTATCCTCCATCAAAACTCTCATAGATTAGTATATGCTATAATCATTGCTTCCTTATTAGCTTGTAGAATTTTGAAAAAGGGAGGAAGGGCTTCTTACCAGAACATTCAGGGATGAGACAGAGTTTGTTGATCGATCATCTTCTATGCTAGGCACACATATGTGTGTATGCATCTTCCTTCATTGAGTTTCTATTCTCATGGCGAAGGACAGAGGAAAACACAAGAAACAAGTACATACGTGGAGACGTTAGCAGAAGGGCATTACTGTAGAGAGAAATAAATAGCCCTCGGGTAGACAGAGGGGAGGAGAAGCAGGAGAGTTGGAATTCTAGATGAAATGAGTGAGTAAATCTCACTGGAAAACAGTGTGTGAACATAGGGTGGAGCACAGTGCCCACAGTAAATAAATAAACCAGAGATACAGACACTCAGCACAGCAGAGATTCAAAGCAAGGGCAGGTGACTGGCCCTAAGCAATGATGATGGTTCTGCCCCACAGGACGGAAGCCTCCAGCAAGAGGAACTTCCTAGCTCTCCTCAAAGTGACTTCCTTAGTGACTTCAATTCAAGAAAGCATAGAACTTCCTAGGCCTTCAGCAACCTAGAGAGAGTCTGTTTCAAAATAAACATAAACAGGGCTGGGGATGTGGCTTAGAGTTAGAATGCCCCAGTACCCCCCCCCCCAAAAAAGTTGCTGTTGTAATGTGTAGGTCATGTTAGAAATAGCAGGTAAATTAGAGGGCAGTCATACCCTGCACATGTATGCTAAGGAGACTCCAGTGCATGCCTTCAGCATCCCTGTGATAAAGATAGCAGTGCAGGGTGTTGCAGGACGGCCCTCCCGGCGGATGCCCACTGGCCATAGGTTAGAACAAGACCTCCCAGGAAGCAGGGCGGTCTCCCATGTGCAGCACAGGCAGGCGGCAGCTCCCGGTCTAACCGATCAGCAGTGCCTGCCCCAAGGAAGCAGGACCCTCACGTCCCTTGTCCCTTGCCAATGATCTGTGTCACAAGCACGCATGGTGCACACCTCAGAAAGCAGCGACTGGAATTACAGTTAAGAATTTTTGGTAGTGAGGACCAGGAAGAACGCTATCCAAACGGCTGAGACCAGTGAGAGAGGAGAGCGGGAACTGAGGGCTCTAGGCAGCGTCTCAAATTGAAAAAATAAATACCAGGTACGATGGAAAATTACAGTGTATACAGAACGCAGTCCCCCGCACATGTGAATACTGCACAGTGCTCTATGAATTTGCTTAAGTAGGCCGCAGAAGAGCTTGTGCAGTCAAACAGAAGCCCTGCCGCGGTTTCTGCACACAGTACAAGGCAAGGCCCCGGAGCTGAGGTTTTTGGAGTAATCAGGTGTTGACATTCATATGCTTTTGAAAGGAGATAAACCAGTGAGGGAAAAGTCCAACTCAAAATGGACCTTGAACTCTCCATATAGGCAGGAAAAAAAATTACTCAGAAACCTTAGGAGATACAAACTACTTATGAAGGCAAAATGGCAGCCGATTAGTCAGTAAGTGAAGGAGAAGCAGCAAGATTGCACATATAAAATTGTTTAAAATCCCTTACTACTGTTCATAAGACATCGTGCAAAGTCAGTAGACCTGCAAGCTCTTTAGTAAAATGTGGTTTTTCAGAACCTGATTTCATCTTATAAGAGATGATAAGGTGCTTAGAAATGTCTCCGTGTGTTCTACCCCAGGGAGCATCTTCCGGAAGCTTGTGAAAGGGCAAGTTCATACATGCGTTCCTTTTTACCATCTACGTCATGTGTTTTTTTTCTTGCGGTATGCACAATTCCTTCACGCTGGTTCCTTTGCAATCACACAAAGGAAGTCTTGGGTCTCCTATGCCGAGAGCTGCATTTCTGCACTTCGGGAAATGCTTTAAATATATATTTTAGGAATAAGTAAGACACTGGGGCATGTTTGCTGATTAGTCTTGGTGCCACTGTTAAATGGGAGGGCTTCTGGGGGCTCAGTCCCCCCACTTGTCAGTGTTCCAGGTTTCTAGTCCCTGGTCACAGAAGCTGCTACATCCATGGGACCAGCTCTGGTCCCATCTGTGTGTCATTGTGGTAGGAACAGAAGGTGGCAGAGTAGGACAAGGGTGGAGCCTTAGTCTTCTCCTTCGTACCAAGTGATTCTAGTACAATCCAAATGTATGCAGGAGCCACTAGTCACATGTGGCCACTGGGATGGAAAGCTAAAATGAAATGGGATTGAAAGTGTAGTTCCTCAGTCGAAAGTCACCTTCCAAGTATCCACTAGATACAGGTGCACAGCTTCCCATGGTCACAGAAAGTTCTGCTGGGCAGCCATGATTCGAAACATGCCCTATGTTTACCAGAGGACAGACCTGAATTTTGTGTCCCTAGCAAAATGTTCAAACTTATCGCCACTTTTATCAGTGGTAAGTAGAAAGACAATCTGATCGCTCATTAAAATTCTCCCTGAACCTCCTTTTCACAAGAGCAAGGGCTACCGAGAAGGTTGGTTTGTTACCAGCGTCATCCTGTTTGACAGGTTAAAAAATCAAGTTGAGCCGGGCGTGGTGGCGCACGCTTGTAATCCCAGCATTGGGGAGGCTGAGACCGGAGGATCCAGATTCGCCGCCAGCCTCAGCTACCTAGTGAGGCACTCCGCAACTTAGTGAGACTCGGTTTCAAAATAAAGAATAAAAAACAGGGCTGGGGGTATAGCTCGGAGGTAGAATGCTCCAGAGTTCAATCCCCAGTACCACAAAAAAAAAAAAAAATCAAGTTGAGGTTCTCTTCCTTGACAGATAAATCAACTCATCAATTCAGAGGGCTACAGAGTTCTCCTGTACAGAGATGGAGAACGGGGGCCAAGGATTTGAGGTCACGCCACGTAGTCCCTGAGTTTAGTTTTGTCCTTATTGGTACATTTTGTCTGCCCATTCGGGTCGTTACCCCATAAATATGGCCATGGGGAACAGAGGCGGGATCCAGAGCTTGTTTCTCTTGCACCACCTTTGTGTCCCAAAAAGCATGAAGCAATTACAGACCAATAAATTCTAACACTTCTTTGCAAGCAATGAGCAAGCCAGAGCCAACCGTTGAAAAGGCCAGCTTTCTTCCAAGGCTTGGGTTGCTCTGGGCAAACCGTGGCTAGCGAAGGAAGGTCCAGGCCCTGCTCCCATTCTGCTTGGGGAAGCCCCCGGCCCACAAGCTCTCCCCGTGCCTTTGCTGTTTCCAGAGTACAGCTTCCTCCCCAATGCAGTTGAGCAAGCGGCTCGCAGATGCACCCCGGCTGCATCTTAGGTGGGAGCCTGCCTTTGCTGTGTGTGGCCTTGCAGGAGCAATCCGGCCTTCCCAGGTCCCTGCGGCCAAGTGGCTCTGGCGTGTTTTTCGGTCCTGGGTTCTGTGTGTGGTTTTCAGTCCTGGGTCCTGGCGTGGTTTTTCTAGGACTCCTCGTCTGTGCTCTGGAATCTTGATGTCACCCTTGGAAATGTAATTCCTAATCCACAAGCAGGGACTTCGGTTTGGGGCTGCTGCTTCTCTTAGCCCATTTCCTGCTCGTAAAGTTCTGAAAGACCAAGTCCCGCCAGGACAGGCTGATAGAAATCCTTTAAACACTTGGTGAGTTTCTTGTGAGTCACTCTATAGTTCTGTCTGTTAGTTAAAGTCGACATCCACACATCTCTTTGGGGTAATCTCTTCTCTATTTCAGGCTCTCTGGAGAGGTCTGTGTAGCAACACCTTTGATATTTTTAAGGGGCCTGTGCTTTTGCTTCTGTGGAAAGGTCTATGCAGCGCCACTTTTAAAGTGGCTTTCTGGGACTTTCATAAAGGGTCTCATCAACGTGTGTCTGGCTGCTTCTATAGATCATGTTTTTCTGAAAAAATGCCCTGGATTTCCTGGCTACTGGGAAAGTCCTATCTTCACTCTAGGATCATTTGGCATCTGGAGATTCTGACAGTGAGACCATTTTCCTCTCAGATGCAGAACCCCCTGGCTCACTTTCCAACGAGGGTCCCGTCCCTGCCTTTTCTCTTTACTCTCCTGCGAAAGAATCCTCAAGACAGCTGTTGAGTCTCTGCCCAACAGTCTCCTTAGCCAGGCGACCCAGGCCACTTAGCCCCTCTCCTGTTGACCACGTTCCTGCAGGTGACAGTGCGACCGGACCCTCCTCTAGGAGGTGACGCATGTCCTGTCTCCTCCAGCGTCTGCATCTCCTCTCCTTCCCTTGAACCTCAGCCGAGTTTCCCTGAGGGCCACTGAGCGTCTGCTAGCGGCCCCAAGACTCCTGTCACTTCTCAGCTGTGACACATTCCACACTGTCTAGCCACGGTCCACTTCCAACCTCTGTGTCTGTGTCACCAACCTCTCCAGAGTCCAGGGGCCTCGGGTGCGAGGGTGGATCTAGGATGGCCCTCCTGGCGCCAGAGCTTCCCTGTTTCTGCTAATCATGCCCCCGGGCAGGTTCTCCTTCTCCCAGCTGCAGTGAGACAGTATTGGGGTTCGTGTCACCCGAGGATGCGGTTCATTACATGTCTGAAGTCTGGGTGGGAAAACTGGGCAGAGGCAGGCGGGAGCGGATGGGTGCTCTGGCCTCCTCTGTCCTGACCCCTCTGCAGGTTTCTCAAGGTGCAGCTGCTTTGGGGTGCCCACACCTCTTCCACACCATGCACCCCCAAGACAGTGGGGGCTAGGGTGGAGCTGCAGTGGCATGGGCCAGGCCTCAGAGGGCAGCCAGCATCTTCTCTGCATCTTACTCACTGGGCAGCCAGACGCCCTTCCAGAATCGAGGTTCAGGAAGATTTTGTGTGCCCGAAAACATTGAAGCCAGTTTGGAAAAAATACCATCTGCCTCACGGCCTGTAAATGATTCATGCCTTCAGAGCGGCCCTGTACCACTCACCTTGAGGGCCGGGAGGCCCCACTCACTGTGTAGGAGAGGCTTCCTCGCTGGCTGCTGGGTTTTAGCCCGTTGGAAGTCATCGGAGTAATGGTTATTCATTGGAGAGTTGCGCGTTTCGGGAGTTTCCTGTTCTTAAAAGTTGGCTGCTTTGGGGAGTGTTGTCTAATACCGGCTTGCAGACGTGACCCTCCATCGAGTTAGAAAGTGAACTTTGCTCTCTTCCGTGCCCCATTTGAAGAGTTTCCCGTTTTGCTTTGGGATGACAGCGGGCCAGGGCCTGCGCGAGCACTTTTCACATAATAGCTGTGTCATTCCTCAGAGACAGCCAAGTATATCGCCTATGTATTTAATTAATTAATTTATTAATTTATTTATTTATTGGTAAGAGGGATTGAGCCCTAGTACATTCAAGGAGCAGTCTACCTCTGAGCTACAGCCCCAGCCCCATTTTCTTTCTTTCTTTCTTTTCTTTTTTTTTTTCTTCTTTGTTTTGAAACAGGGTCTCCTTAGGTTGCTGAGATTCTCCCTAGGTTGCTGAGGCTGTCCTGCAACCTACGATCCTCCTGCCTCGGCCTCCCAAATACTGGGATGAGAGGCGTGCACCACCACACAGAGCAAGAATAACACCGCTTTGTGCCTGTCTACACTGAGCGAGGTTTGCCCAAGACTTCTTTTGACATGACCTAATTCTAGGGAACTGACTTTCTAAGCATGTTAGCGCCGTGCGGCCTGCACCACGGTGGCCACCTGTCTCAGGCTACTGTGGCCCTGGCCCGTCCTTCCCCATCTCCACAGCCCGCCGCTTCTTAACACACCACAGAATTCACCGAGTCCTTGCCCCCCCATCCAGTCTCATCCTCCCCAAGAAGTGCACATCACCCTCTGGCCCCCCGGTGGAAACACTTGCAAGCTTCCTGGTGGTCTCCGCAGGTCTGGGTTTGCTGGGGCTCCTGGAGGTTGGAGGGAAACACAGGCTGGAGTTCTGCACAGCTGGGCGCCCACAGGGATGTGGAGACCTTGGTGGGCCCAAGAGAAGGGGGACCCCAGCTGCGCCCCCGTCCCCGCTTCTGCAAGGAACCCGGTTAACACTCATCTCCTCTCTCTCTCCCTCTGTCTGCTGCAGCTCTGACCCGGCCCCGGCCCCACAGCGATGACTACAGCACTATGAAGAAGATCCCTCCTCGGAAGCCAAAGAGAAGTCCCAACACCAAGCTCAGTGGCTCCTACGAGGAGATTTGGGGCCCTCGACCCCCGGGGGCGGTGGGCCAGGCAGGCACACGCCAAGCCCCAGGGACGCCCACCACACAGCGGGCCTGCCCCATAGACACCGCCCCGCAGGGCTCCTCGAGGCTGCCACTGCGCCTGCCCTTGCCTCAGGCCTACGACGATGAGGACACGGAGCCGGTGTACATTGAGATGGTGGGCAACGCGGCCAGGCCTGGCCTCCCTGAGGCCGACAGCCCGGACCAGGGCGAGTCTGTGTACGAGGAGATGAAGTACTTCTTGCCGGAGGAGGGCTGCAACCTGGGGATGGTCTCTTTTCTGTCGGCCTCGCCCCCTCTGTTCTTGGAGGCTCGGCAAGCCCTGGCGTTGGAGGCCGGCGAGGGCGGCGGCCCGCCCCCGAAGGACACATGCGACATCCCGCCCCCCTTCCCCAACCTGCTGCCTCACCGGCCACCGCTGCTGGTCTTCCCCCCGACCCCGGTGACCTGCTCGCCCGCCTCCGACGAGTCGCCCCTGACGCCCCTCGAGGTGAAGAAGCTGCCGGAGCTGGAGACCACCCTCAAGTACCCCGTCCAGCCGGAGGGCTCCAGCCCCCTGTCGCCCCAGTATTCCAAGACCCAGAAGGGCGACGGCGACAGGCCTGCGTCCCCCGGCCTCGCGGGGCTCAACGGGTCCAGCAGGGCCTCGCCGCCGCCGCCCCCGGGGCCCCCGCCCCCCGCGCCGGGCAGGCCGCCCACTCACTTCGCCTTCCCGCCCGAGGCCTGCCCGGGGGTCCCCGCGAAAGCGCCTCCCAACGCAGACCCCTCCAAGATGCACCGGAAGCCGAACTCCGCCCCCGCGGCGCCCTGCGCCTCTTTCTCCAAAGTCCCTTACTCCCCTGTGAAGGCGGCCAGGGCCGAGCACAGGAAGGCCACCTCCACCACCTCCTCCCCGGCCCCCTACAGCCCTCCCAACGCCAGGCCCCTCTCCAGCCCCCTGGACGAGCTGACCAGCCTCTTCAGCTCCGGCAGGAGCGTGCTCCGCAGGTCTGCAGCTGGCCGGAAAATCAGGGAAGCCCAAGGTGAGTAGGCTGTCTCCCTGTGCACCCGCAGTGCGCTTTGGACCTGTCCACAGGTGTGGGCCAGGTGCGCAGATAATATAGGAGTTCACAGGTGTGGGCCAGGTGCGCAGATAATATACGAGCTCACAGGTGTGGGCCAGGTGCATCGATATATATGAGTTCACAAGTGTAGGCCAAGTGCGTAGATAATATACCAGTTCACAGGTGTGGGCCAGGTGCGTAGATAATATACAAGTCCATAGGTTAAGGAAATATGCATATATATAAGTCCATAGGTATATGCCACGTGTATATATATGTGTCCACAGGTATTGACCATGTGGATATAGGAGTCCCTAGGTATACACCAGGTGCATAGGTGATAAACAAGTCCACAGGTATATGCCGTGTGCATTGATAATAAATGAGTACACAGGTATATGCCGTGTGCATATATAATATACAAGTCCATAGATATACACCATGTGCATAGATAATAAAGACGTCCATAGGTATATGCCAGGTGCATATAGTCCACAGATAAATGCCATGTATATATAATATACAATCCGCAGGTATACATCACGTGCATAGATAATAAGCGAGTCCACAGGTATATGTCATGTGCAGAGATGATAAATTAGTCCATAGGTATATGCCATATGTATATAGTCCACAGGTATATGCCAGGTGCATATATAATATACAATCCGCAGGTATACACCACGTGCATAGATAATAAGCGAGTCCACAGGTATACGTCATGTGCAGAGATGATTCCCAAATGCAGACCGAGGTGATTGTAGACTCAGTCAGTCATTCAGAGCACAAAGGAAGAAAATCCGAGGCGTCCAAGATGGACAAGTAGGTAGGAATTTGTATTTCCATTTTGCAGAATAAGACATTAAAGCCTCATAGAAATAATTAGCATTAAAACTGGACTTAGTAAATTATAATTGGATACATGTTTTAGAACACAGCTCAGTTGGGCCTATTGGTTTCTTTTCTTGGAAGAACTTCCTTACAACCTGCAAGTGGTACTTTTTGGTAATGTCACGTTGCTGATCGCCCCTTGATTTAGGAGTCCCGGTTGACCCTGGCGTCCCTCTGCCTTTCTTCCATCTCCCTTGCCTCCGGGCATCTGGGACGATTACCTGTCTAGTCACTACCTTGCAGGAACACACGCACCTTCGAGTTGCGTGGAATGGACTCTTTTCCAAGGAACCTTTTCCTTCCTTTCCGTTTCATCTGTTTCCTGCTTTGGGGACTCAGCCTAAGGCGGAGTTTGCCACTGATAGCAGGTCAGAGGAGCTTAGCGTGAGGTCGCGCAGCCAGGGGCTGTGGCCCACATTCAGAAGTATGCAACGCAGAATGTAGCTCGCAGGAAAACAAAATGCACTGAGATGTTTTTGTTAGCCTCTTGTAAGTAGCTGACTTGCGTCGAGTGTGCTGATCTTGCAGGGATTCCCTTAATAATCACAAAGAATGTGATTATTTTCCTAAATATATATACTTAAAGTCTTTATGCAAAATCAGACTATTTTCCCAATGTTCTTTATTTGGGGGAAAAAACATATTACTATAAAGCATCTTCTCTTTAAGGGGAATTTGGTCATGATACCGTGAAGCTGCCACCTTCCTAGCAAGGCTAGCGGGGACTGTGAACATCCTCACCTTAGAGACGGAAGCCCTCAGTGTGGAGGGGCTTATGCCTTCCCAGTCTGGAGGGTCAAGAGGCAGGACTGGAAATAAGAGTTTGACCTGTGATGTGACTTTTCATACATGCGTTAACCTGCTTCTTCAGAAGAACATCTTATCTTTCGTTTTTTAAAGAAATTACTGTAGTTATGAAAACTAGAAAATCCAGCAAGCAGCCTGAACAAATAGAAAGTGGGTCAAGGCAAAGATCCCCTTCGTGAATGGATAAACCTGCTCCCTACTTATTCCCCAGACAAATAAGCTAATTGTTTGTTTAGCTAACAATTTCTTCTTAATTATAGGCCATTAGTAAATGAAATTGTACTTGAAAGTAGCAGATGTTTGAATTTCGCGAGGCAAAATAAATCATTAGATGAATAAATTGATATTTGCTTTTAGAACTAAAAGTTTATTTAAAAAAATCTCATAAGCTGGGTGTGGTGGCACATGCTTGCAATCCCAGCATTTGGGAGGCTGAGACCAGAGGATCCGGGTTCGAGGCCAGCCTCAGCTGGCCCTCCACAACTTAGTGAGACCCTGTTTCAAAATAAAGAATAAAAAATAGGGCTGGGGGTATAGCTCGGAGGTAGAATGCCCATGAGTTCAATCCCCAGTACCGCCAAAAAAAAAAAAAAAAATCTCATAAACTTCATTTTACTATAGATTAGGATGGGGTTCCATTTTTCTTGATTTTCTTCTATTCAGGAAAGCAAAGTTAATGGATTTCTAAACAGATTCCTCATTTGAAAATCCCAAAGTCTAGGACACAGAGGATAGTTTGAATGATCATGAGGCCTCCAGGCATGGAGTGTAAATGTGCTAATTATATTTCCCTGTGGTGTCAGTAGCTAGTATTTGGGGATACATACCAAAACCTCAAGTATAGCAATGCTACTCTGATTATAAAATTATAAGACATCTATTTTCCTATTGTGGGTTTTTACAAAATACTTTGTAACCTGAAAAGGTTGGTTTGAGCCATTTAAGACTTGGGTTGTAATAAAAGAAAACTTAATAACACAAGACTAGATTATCCACACACCAA
>PVLC010026850.1:0-22349 GCA_004027655.1 Graphiurus murinus
TAAAAAAAAAAAAAAAAAAAAAAAAAAAAACTTGCTCTAAGTTCAAGATTACCCACAGTAATGGAAGGAGGAGTGGCGCTCAAAACAAACCCACGTGGGGTGTGTATTAGTCAGCCTTTTGTTGCTGTGACCAAAATACCTGACAGGAGCAACTTAGTGGAGGGAATGTTCATTTGGGTTCATGGTTTCTGAGGGTTTAATCCATGACTGGCCAGCTCCATTGCTGTGGGCCTGAGGTGAGGCAGAAAATCATGGTGTCAGAGTGTGGCCGAGGGAAGCTGCTCAGTTCATGGGAGCTGGGAAGCAGAGAGAGAGAAGGAGGAGCTGGGGAGGAGATAAATCCTTCCAGGGTGTGCTTCCAATGGCCTCCTTCCTCTAACGAGGTCCCACCTCCCACGAGTCCATTCCGATATCAGTGGATTAATACATCAAATGGATTACTCCACAGACAAGGTCAGAGCCCTCGCGATCCAGTCACTGCCCAACAGCGGCCCTGCCTCTTTTCTCATAGATCCTCACAGCCCCTCAGTCAGTGCTGGTACAGAGTGCTCTAGGATCCCAGGAGCTGGAATGCCCAGAGAATCCACAGGGTCATGAACAAAGATGGTTGGAGCTGATGTAGGACAGTGGCCCGTTTCCCTCATCTGTTGAAGGATAACATCTGTACTCTAGAGACATCTGTGCCCCCCTTGGCTTGGCGTCTGCCTCCTCCACCAGTCTCTTCTCCTCCCCTCCCCAGCCATCCCAAGCTGCCTTGCACCTCTGAGCTTTCTGCTGGGTCTTTCTCTGCTGGATTGGAGCTCCTCAAAGACAGAGACTGTGAGTGATTCACATGGATACTCCCATAACATGTATTGAAGGTTTGCTGTGTGCTAGACACTAAGTACTTTACATTAACTCTTCCATTTGTTAAAGCAACTTTTTATTTTAAAATAAAATAAAAAGAGGTGCAAAGAAATGTACAAGGAAGCCCTGAGTACCCTTCATCCAGTCTCCCCTGATATGAACATCTTGCCTAACTACAGTGCAATATCAAAACTGGGAAACTGACTTTGGTGTAAGCTCTATAGAGCTTGTAAAAATTTCACACTCGTGTGTGTGTATGTGTGTGTGTGTGTGCGTGTGTGTAGCTTTGTGTAACTAACACTATAATCAAGACACCTAACTATGATAAGTCTTTCTTCTGCTACCCCTTTATAACCACATGCTCCCATCAATAACCCTTGCCAACTATTTATCTGTTTTCCATCTCTATAATTACATTATTTCCGAATGTTATACAAATGGAATCAGACAGGCTGTAATCTTTTGCTATTGGCTTTTTTTAATAAAGCATAATTTCCTTGATGTTCATCCAAAGTATCCTCTTATATCAATAGTTTGTTCCTCTTTGTTGCTGAGTAGTATTCCAAAATAAAGATGTGCTAGTTTTTTTTGACCATCTGCCCACTGTGGGACATTTGCATACCCCATTTTGCAAGTAAGAAAACTAACTTACCCTGGGTCACTGACTAGTAAGGCACTTTTTAGTAATAGGTGCCTAATAAGTGTTTATTGTACTGAGCTCAATTGCACAAGGGCACTTTATTCTCTTCTCTTAGTGCTGAGCATAGTGTAGGTATTCATAAGTGTTTGCCAGTGAGCGTATGGATGGAATGGTATCTGTATTTACATAGGTCATGTCCAACTTCACCTGCACCTAGACATTCACAAGAGAGGAATATGTCCCTCTCATTATCTCATGTGATAGCTGTACTTCCAGTTTTACTTGAAATATCAAGAAAGGAAAATTGGGGCAGTAATAGGAGCACATACAGGTCTGGCATTTTATTGCCTAAAATGCCCAAAGCTGTTAGTTCTAAATGAATATGTGCCACGTTTGCATGGTATTTTACATCTAATGTGCAGGTTGCTCATTTTATCAAAATGCAGAGCAACTTTTCTAGCTCCTGCTTCTTGCTGCCACTGCCTTCCAGGCTGTGCTGGTCTGAGGTCAGACGGTGTGGGTGCAGTCTGCAGAAACAATTGGTTTGGTTCTGAAAAGACCCACTCTGAGCTGAAAAGTCTTCTGGGGTGTTTTTGCTCACAGAAGAGATGACAAGTTATTGCCACTCGGCAGGGGCCTCAGGAGGCTTAATTAAGGAGGATTTGTGGAGCTGTTGGAAGTCCTCAACTTCAGGTGTGGAGAGCCAAATGCGATTAAAGGATTGGAAAAGAACCACAAGTTGGACTAGTCTTGCCCTGGGCACAGCGCCCAGGAGATGGGCTTGCTTGAGCGCCTCCCGCCACCCCTCTCCTTGGAGAGGTGAGGTGACAAGAGAGACAGTCCGTGTCTCCAAGAATACACTGGGGGGGGGTCAATGGGGTCCCCATGGTGCGGCCTTCACAGAGGGTCTTTGGAAATGTGTGTGGTTGGCCTTGCGGTAGCCCGTGGTTCATGGCAGTCAAGGCCTTACCAAGCACCACAGTTGGAGGGGCAGATGAAGAGGGAGGGACTGCAGTCCCTGCTGTCACAGAACCGCCAGTTCTGTGAGGGCTTGACTCACCTCCACAGCAATTCAGAATAGCTAATGCCAACCTAAGTCATATAGACCCGAGAGCTAGGAGTTGTTCTTGGGAGAGAGACTGTGCTGACCGGAGCACCGAAGAGCCCCAGAGGAGGTGGGGCTCACACTGGCAGTACCCACAGACTCAGGAACTGGGAGAGGGAATGTCATCGGAAGCAAGTTGGCGATCATGAGCACGTCTCCAATGAGACTTGGGAGGAATTTCATCCTTTCAGCGGGCCATTTGGGGCTGTGTCCTCAGACCCGCAGGAATGCATGGTTGCTCTGCTGTTAGGAGCTCTTCAAAGGGAGGGTTGAAGACTCTCCCCAAACAAGGGGTGCTATGGTTTGGACAAGTGTTCCCCAAAGGTCTGTGTGGTAAAGCCTGGGTCCCCAGCACGTGGTGCAGTTGGGAAGTGGTGGGAATCTAAGAAGTAGGGCCTAGTGGAGGGTTTTTAGGTCATTGGAAGTATACCTTTGAAGGGGATTGTGGGACCACAATCTCTTCCTCTCCCTACGTCCCTGCCAAGAGGTAAATGGTTTGCTTTGCCACATGCTCCAGCCACAATGTGCCGCCTTACCACGGGCCCAAAGCAACAGGGATGATTGGTTACAGACAGAAACCTCCAAAACTGTGATCCCAAATAAGCCTTTCTCTTTATAAGTTGATTGTCTCAGGCATGTTGTTACAGTAACAGAAAGCTGACTAACACAGATGGAACAGTAGTCCAGGAGATAGAATGGTCTGTTAGGAAGTGGGACCACTATCTGGGTAGAGGGGTGACATGTCTGACCTAGGACCAGTGTTCTAAGGACTCAAGAGGAAGTTTGGTACTTGAGGAAACTGAATGGGGAGAAAAAAAAATCAGAATGAGGGATGGTCAGTAGGTTAAGAGATGAGAGTATAAGAGACTATATAAAGTCTTAAAGATAAACTGTGAAGGGAGGGAGACTGGCCCTGCAGGAGGACAGAGGACTGATCCCAGGGGGAGCATAAGCAAGGCAGAGAAGACATGAGGAGTTCCCAGAAGGAAAGGTTGTTTGCCACACCGGCTGCTCCCATCAGCAACTCCCAGGGGTGGAAAGCTGGGAAATGTGGTTTCACTGAGGACTGGTGAGAGATTGAGAACCAACTCATAGAGGTCTAAGCAGGTAGAAGCCACAGAGGGCTGGAGTGCAGCTCACTGGTAGAGCACTTGCCTAGCTTACATAGGCCCCAGCACAGCAGGAAATAAAAAATAGGAAGGAGTAAAGACCAAGAAGCATTTTTATTGTTGTTCTTAATGGTGAAGGGAGGCTTGGTAAAGGACCCGCTTTCCTGAGGTGGTGGGAAGGGATGAGATGGGTTTTTAAGAGGAGACCTCGCTCTGTGACTCATAGGGAAGATAGGCAGAAGGGGCAGGCTGGACAGGGGTGCGGCAGACACGGGGTGAAGGTGAAGGAGGTCACAGCTGCCCTCTTCCATCGGCCTCATGAGGTCGAGGGAGGTCATCAGTTCAGAGGTCAGGGTGCAGATGGGAACACAGCAAGCAACACATCTCGAAAGGGCCATGCAGAGTGTGCTGGGGCAGCAGCCAGAGAGGAATAAATGGATTACAGCAGAGAGGACCACGTGAAGCTGGAACCATGAATCTATAATAGCGCTCATCTGTCGGCTTCTGTATTTTCTGCAATACTTTGGGAGGGGACGCTGTCTAATTTTTAAATTGAGACAGGGGCACCAGTGATCTCGGCCTGCAGCAGAGTGACCCTCCCAGCCTGGCCTCTCTCTGTGGACTGTTCCTGATCTTGCTGTCTGGGGAGTGCCCTGCTTTTAAAGCTTGAACCCCTTTCTCCTTGGCCTGGCTTATCCGTGGTCTGGTGCTGAGTCCCTGGTGCCCTCCGCTGCTCCCTGGGCGCTGTTGTTATTCTTCTCTTTTCCTCCATCTGGCCACATGGCTTAATGGCCTCTGGAGGGTCAGGCTGGAAGATGAATGCTGGCCTGTGGGGGGGACTGTGTTCTGCTTCTCCATTAGGGAGGTGACAGGAGGCAGGCCATGGAGAATGGATAATCCAGGGAAACACAAACAGACATGACAATCAGCTCACGGGATAATCCAAACAGCATTTCCACTCGTGCCAGGAGTGTGCGTGATGACTGGAGAGCCCCCGATTGCTGCTGTAATTAAGTCTAACTTGGAGAATGCGGGGTGCATTTCCCGAAGTAGAGTGGGCAGCAAGGAGAAACTGGGATGGGCAAAAAGTATTTGCTGTGGAGAAGCAAGTGAGTAATCCCCGTACACACACAAACAGGCTGGAGGGCCCGTGATGGTGCATTAAATGAACCCAGATACTGGCAGGTCACCCCAGAATATTCCTCATGTGCTATGTGTTGACTCCCTAATGGCTAGGCCAACCAGGGAGAATGCCTGGGAAAGTTCCTTCTGGGTAGTATCAGGGCTGTGTTCCAAAATGACATGTCACTGTTCCTACCTGTACCCTTGCCCCAATTCTGTGAGCTGATGCCTCTGGATGTTCTTTACCAGAAAGACACCCAGGGTTGCCCTGTCCTCTTCCCTGCCCCCAGCACTGGCTCATGCTTCCTTTGTACCTTTGGTACCAATCAGTTCATGATCCAGATGAAGGATGGAGGGGAGGGTGCCTGAGGACGAGGGTGCCGCTGAAGGAACGGTCCTAATAAGCCTCTGGAAGTGAACTATTTGAGGAAATGTGACCTTCAGTCTCACCTGTGGCCTCAGCATGCTGTGTGACCTTGAGCTATTCATTGCAGCTCTCTGGATCTCTGCTTCCTTACTGAGGCCATTTTTTTTTCCAATTCAGTCCCCTGAGCCATTCAGAGAGTAGGAAGGGCTGAGGAAAGCCAGTTTCCCATCATCACGAACCTGGCAGATCTGGGGATGCACCTGCTTAGAATCGAACCTGGTTTTGTGATGAAGACCGTGACAGGGCCAGGGTATGTTTCTCAGTCTTCAGGCAAGGGATTGTGACAGGTTTTGAGCCATCTGACTTGTGTTTAAGTTCCGGTTCCCAGGTACTGATCAGCTCTTTGACCTTGGACAGGTTATTCTTTAGCTGAAGATCACTTTTTGTTGTTTTGGTTTTTGTTATCCATAGAGCAGGCCCTAACACCTGCCTCACACAAGGTGAGAGAGCATTTTGCAGGTTCTTAAATATCTGATCACTGTCAGAGGTCGAGATGGGGTGGTGGCAGGGAGCATGGAAAGATCTAAGGGCTTGAGTCATACGGACCTGAGTTCCAATTCCCACTGTTTGTGAGTCTGTGACCTTGGACAAGTTGGTGAATTTCTCCTAGTCTTGGTTCCATTGTCTGAAAAATAAACTTATGTTTCTATGCCAGAGAGTTACTGGGAGGAGTGGGTGGAATGGAGCTTGTGAAGGAAGGGTCTGGCCTATGCTAGGTGCCCCACATGCTCCCTTCCCTTTCCCCACTCTCTGTGTATGGCTCCCCCTCCCTGTATGTTGCCACAGGCCTTCAAGTCCAGGGCTGCTTGGAAGACATTATTTGCACGTTTCCAGACCTGCCCTGGCATTTACCTATGGAAATGCCACGTTGTCGGCTCCTTCCCCAGGGTCTCACCTTTAGCTGCATGTCCTTGGTCTTGGGTTTCTTCTTCCTTTCCAATAGCAAGCACTTGCTGGGATCAGATCTGATCTTCAGACCCTGCAGAGTCTTATGCTGTTCTTGGTACACCCCTCTGTTGGGGACCAGCTTTCCCCAGCTGCACCATGAGGTTGGCCCCACCACCCTGGGGCAGGGGCCCAGGGAGTAGGAGTGGTGGATATTCTCATCTCTGCTGAGGGGACCCACTCCCTGCCCTGGCCCTCACCTCACACTGCTCTTCTGCAGCCCAGACAGACAGGACTTCTGCGCCAACCTCTCCCCCTGCGCGTCAAGGGCATCTGGGGACCCTTAACCACCCAGCTGCACCTCATGGCTCCCAGCAGGATGCCCTTGGGCCACTTGGATCATTGACTAGGAAGCTGTGCGGGCAGCCTAGTGCTTTCTAGTCTGTGGACCACTTGCCTCCAAATCCCCCTTGGGAGCGGGAGAAGGCATTAAAAATGCAGATTCTCGGACACTGCTCCAGATCCAACTAAACAGATTCCCCGGGGGTCCAGAATCGGCATTTTAAATAAGCTCCCCCAGGTTCTTATGCATTGTAAAGTTTTAAAACCATCAGTGTGACTTTCCCCTCATGTTCACTGTGGTAGAACTCATACAGTAAGGTGAGCCCCCGTAGTATGAACTTGATGAATTTGTACCTGGGTTAGTCAGTGCCCCCCATCTTACCAGTCCCAGATTAAGGCATAGGACATATGGAACTTTTCCAAGGCCCTCTCTGCTCCCTTACACTCTATAACCCCAGAGGAAGGCTCCACCATTTGGAGTTCAGCAACACAGATTAGTGTTGCTTGGTTTTGAATTTCATATGAATAGAGTATTTGACTTCTTTCACTCAACATTATGTCATGTCAATGCTGCCTACTCTTTTTTTTTTTTTTTTTCTTTTTTTGGTACTGGGGATTGAACCCAGGGGCATTCTACCTCCAAGCTATACCCTCATATAACCTCAGCATTTTTTATATTTTAGTTTGAAACAGGGTCGGGCTAAGTTGCTAAGAATCTTTCTAAGTCGCAGAGGCTGGCCTCAAAACTGCAACCCTCCTGTTTTAGCCTCACAAATACTGGGATTACAGGTGTGTGCCACCATGCCCAGCTCAATGCTGCCTACTCTCAAAAGAGAGTGCTTTACCCTCTCACAACACACCAAGAGAAATCAGAGTTTTCCAAGCCTACCCTTAATCCCCTCTCCTGGCAGTTTCTTGATTCCTCCCCCTTCAGCCTGGGAGACCACCTTCCACCACCATCCTTCAAGTATTAGCACTCCAGAGGCCCTGCGTCCAGCCCCAGCTCAGTCCCTCTCTCGACAGCTACCAGGGATGCTCATTTGTTGTGTGTGGATTGCCAGAGTCCAGGCACATTCCTGATGAAATTGGCCAATTTAAGCTACAAATGAAGAGACAAATGAGATGGAAATTGCCCAGAACAAGCCTACTCCACAGCCGTGGTATCGGCCTGACGTGCTGAGCTGAGGAGCCTGTTTCGGCCTCTCCCTGCAGCTGGGGTCAACAGGGCTTCCCTGGGGACGGGAAACACCAACTCCTTCCCACCCAGCCAGGCAGTAGAGCAGCCCAAGAGGCTCTGAGGGGGAGCTAGAGAGGGTGTGGGTGTGTGGGTACGAATAAGGAAGAGGGGGCAGAGAGGGGGCACCAGGCAGATATCATAGAAGCAGGGCAATGCAGAAAGAGCATTCTGTTATTCTAAAAAGAAATACAGATATATATTTTTATATATTTATAATAATATTTATTTTATATAATATATATTGAAAATCTATATGCCAGGCCCCATACAAAGTGTTCAGACTATAAGATGAATGACACCTGCAGGTAAGGAGCTCCCAGCCTAGGGGAGGAAAGATGAGAAAATGAGATGGTAGTGGTGATGGTAGAGGCCAGGAGAGAGAGATGGAGACACACCCGTAGGAGGGAGAGGAAGCCTCCAGGAAGGAGCAGTGGGGTTAGCAAAACTGGAGCTCTGCATACAAATCTGGGGAGGAGGAGAGGGGCCTGTGGGTCAGCCAAGGCCAGTGCAAGAGGAGGGTGTGTGGGAGTCCTAGGTACAAACAGGAAAGGAGAAGCTGGACCTGCTGGCTCCCCTGGACCAGAGAAGGTAGCCCTGAGGGCCCTCTGGCAAGAGAGAGCCCACAAGTGCCTTTGCAGGCATCAACATTGATTCTTGGGAAGGTGTCAAGGAGGGAGGATGGAGGGAGAGAGTTCATCAATCCAGTCAAGGGAGAACTGATAAACAAACTGTTTAAGTGGTGGTGTACCCCTATTGTAGAGAGGAATCAAAAACCCAGAAATCCTCTGTCCCTGGGTCTCTGTTGCATCCATTTTCTTTGTTAAGGGAGTTGCAAATTTGTTTTCAGATGGACCCGACTAAATACAGTTTTAGTAATAATAATAATAATAATAATAATAATAATAATAATAATAATAATAGCAAACACTTATAAAGCACTTACCATGAGCCAGACTATTCTAAGCACTTCACACACATTAACTCGTTTGCATAGCAACAACAACAAAAAAAAACTCTACAGTGCATCTCAAAGCCAAACACAAGTGACTTTTGAACTATCCAGCACGCACACACGTGTGTGCCCTTAAAGTTAACTACAAACTGCTAACCACCATAAGAGCTCTGAGCCAGCACTTTCTCTCGGGTGACCATGAGGCAGAAGACTTGGGAAGCTGGGTATGAAAACAGTTCCAGGGGCACTGGGATGATTCCAGATCTTAGTAAAGCTAGCAGGCTCACCCCTCTCCTTTCCCTCTGAGCTGAAGCACTCCAAGCCAGGCCCCATGCAAGGTGCTCAGGCTGGAGGAGACCCTGGGGACATCTTGGAAGATATGGTGGTCATTAGGCAGAGTGAAGCCCTCTCTCCGGGGACTGCTCCCTGTCCATTACCAGAGCTTGAATCCCTGTGCATCCCACCATCGTGGAAGTTGCTAAGCCTGATTGCCACCAGGGAACTCGTTTCTATAGCGACAGAGGTACCACAGACCCTTGACATTCTCCAGGGATACATCATAGCCCTTCATGAATCCATGGATTAGAGACTACCACATAATTTCCCCCATAAAATGCAGTAAAGTGAAACCAGAAATGTAACAAGGACAGCTGCTGAGGGCACAGTCCCCTCACTCTCGTCCCTGTGCATCTCTCAGCATTTGCAGGTCAGTGGTGTACACTGCTTCATGTCACATCGGGCTTGGTCATGACAGCAGAAACCACTTTGTAATAAATGTGAGAACCCCAGTGTCTGCTGCCCCTTTCAAATGACAGTAGCAAGAAGAGGATCAAGCCAGAAATGGTGGCCTATGGCTGTAATCCCAGTAGTTGGGAGACTGAGACCAGAGGATTAACCTCCTAACTTAGTAAGACCCTGTTTAAAAATAATAATAATAATAATAATAATAATAATAATAATAATAATAAGGCTGTGGATATAGCTCAGAGATAGAATGCCCCTTGGCTCAATATCCAGTACCACAAAAAGGGAAGAGGGGCTTCTGGTGGTAGATTGAGCTTATCAGTGTGTCTCTGTGCTGCCTTCCCCAGCCCTCTCTAAAACAAGAGTAAAGGAGTCAAAAGGAGGCAAGCCTGGGAGAGAAGGGAAGAGATACCAAAGAAGACAAGCAATGTCAATCCAATTCTTTTGTTTGTTTGGTTGGTTGGTTTGTGTTTGGTTTATGATCAGGTCCCACTGTGTTGCCAGTGCTGTTTTCAAATGCCTGGACTCCAGTAATCCTCTAGCCTCAGCCTCCTGTGTGGGTGGGACTACAGGCATGTGCCTCTACACCCGGCTAGTCAATCCAATTTCAGAAGTTGGGAAGTTATCTGACTTGTCTTTGCTAGAGAAAGAAAAGCCCAGAGACCTCCAAAGAGGGCAGTCCCTGAGAAAGGGGCTGATTCCTGCCATAGAACCACAGAAAGGCTCAGAGATCGGTGGCCTCTGCAGGTAGGGTGTGGAGTAGGGCCCAAAACAGGAGAGGGATCCCCAGATCACTCCCTCAGCTCATGTTCGTCCTGCTTTACCCCCACAGCATCCTGGAGTGAACTTTCCTTTCCAGAGAGACTGGAATCAAGAAGTGCTGACTTGTGGATACAGGTACAAGTGCAGGTAGAGAGGAAGCTGTATGTTAAAAAATGGGGATTTGCTGAGCGTTTGTGAGCCAAAGGAGGAGCCTTTTGTCCCTTTCCTCCAGGAAGGCTCCAGGAATGCTGGCAACTGGACAGATGGTGACACTGGGGGACCCCCACTGAAACCTCCCATGGTAAGACCCACCAGTTAGCAAGCTCTGCCCAAGCACACACAACTTCCAACCAGCTTTACAATGCCTCCCACATAAGTAGGAACCACTGATCAAGGACTGCTATGTCTGTGAGGAAAGTAATAAAAAAAAAAAAAGCATAAGCCAAATAAACAGAAAATAACTTGAAGAAAACAAATGCTATGCAGGGAGGGGGAAAAATAAAACCAGCAGACACCACAACCATCACTACCACCATAACTGGCATCCTCCAAGAGATAAGAGAGGATATTCTGCCCATAGAACAAGAACATAGGACATTTTCTTTAAATTAATATATAATTCACATGCCATAAAAATCACCATTTGTTTGTTTGTTTGTGTGTTTGTTTGTTTTGGCAGTACTGGGGATCAAACCTAGGCCCTCACACATGCTAGGCAAGCACTCTACCACTATACTACATTCCCAGTCCCCTAAAACCCACTTTTAAAAAAAATACAATTCGGTGGGGTTTTTTTAAAGTATATTCACAAGGTTGTACAATAATCACCACTAATTCTAGAATATTTTTATTATTCCCAAAAGAAACTTCATACCCATAAGTAGTCACCCATTCTTCCCTCTCCCAAACCCCTGCCAACCACTTTTCTATTTTGTGCCTCTCTGGCTCTGCCTGCCCTGGCACCTCATGTAAATGGAATCATCTAACCTGTGGTCTTTTGTGTCTGGCTTCTTTCACTTAACTTCAAGTTCTCAAGGTTCATCCATGTTGTGGTATGGATTGTTACTTTGTTTCTTCTTGAGGCTGGATAATAGTATCGCCCTGTGTATGCTGTTTTTGTTTATTTGCTTGGTTGGTTTTTGCTGCACTGGGGCATTCTACCTCTGAGCTATACCCTCAGCCCTATTTTATTTGTATTTTTTGAAACAGGGTCTCACCAAATTGCAGAGGGCCTAAGTTGCTGAGGCTGGCCACAAACCTGCAATCTTCCTGTCTCAACCTCCCAAGTGCCGGGATCACAAGCACACGCCACCACGCCCAGCAGATATACTATGTTTTTAAAATCCATTTATCAGTTGATGGACATCTGAGTAATTTTTATTTTAAGGAGCAGAAAAGAAAAATGAGAACATAGGACATTTTCTTTAAATTGATATATAATTCATATGCCATAAAAATCATGTCTGTTTGTTTGGGAAATTTAAGATGTTTTGTTTCTTTAAACAGACATGATTACTTTCCACATTGCAAGGGTCCACTAGGTGGCCAGTACCATTAATGAAAAAAGATCTCCACAAAAGCCAGGCATGGTGGCGCTTGCCTGTAGTCCCAGCATTCAGGAAGCTGAGGTGGGACGATCACTTGAGTCCAAGAATTCAAGACCAGCCTGTGCAACTGTAAACCCCCCTGCTTAAAAACAAAACAAAAGACCTGTCCACAAAGATACAACATTTTGAAATTCCAGAATGTCAGGGATAGAGTGAAGATTCTACAAGTATCCCCAGAAAGAAAGACAGGCTTTAGGATAACAGCAGACTTCTCAACAAAAACCCTAGATGATGCAAGCAGATGATGGAGGCAAAGTTGTTTTCAGTGTGAAATCATATCCATCAGACTATCCAGTCAGACTATCAATTAACTATGCAGGCTGAACAAAGACCTTTTCAAACATGCAAATTTTCAAGAAATATACTTCTTTTTCAAAAGCAAGTTAAGGATGTTCTCTACCCAAACAAGGTAGAAAGCAAAGATGACATGAAACCCAGGGAGAGAGGCAAGGAGCAAGAATATTTACCACCATAGGAAAAAGCCCGAGAAGACAGGCATCAAAACATTAATGGTAGCTGGCACTGGGAGGGGCAAAGCGGGGCTGTTTAATTTCCCCCATATGTTTTCCTGTATTTTCTCATTTTTAAATAAAAAGGTTGTACTGTACCTACTATTTACTATATATTCATCACATGCAGATACAGAGTGCTAGAGGCAGGAGAGAGATACTGAGCAGACAGAAAGAACAGAGGCTGGAGGGGAGATGAGGAGCTCTAAGGGGCCATTGTCCCACCTCCCAGGTGCCCTGTCTGACGCGGCTCACAGCCCCCGGGCTGCAGCCGGAGCTGTGTCTGTCTGTCTGTCCAGGCCCAGAGCTTCCTCGGGACAGGGGCTGGGTCTTAATCACTTTGCATATCCATCTGTATATCCCCTGCGCCTGGCAAAGAGGAAGTACAGAACCAGTGGCTGAATAAATGAGAAACTAATAAAATAAATAAAGAGCATGGCAGAAGGAAAAAAGACAGAGGAGAAAACCGGAGTATGCCATGAAGGATAGTGGCGCTCAGTGGTTAAGCTCACAGACTTTGAGGCCAGACTGCAACATAGCTTTAGCTGTGTGATGCTGGGCAAAGTACTTAGTCTCTTTGTGTCTACACGTTCTCATCTATAAATGAGGATAAAAGCATCACCAGGCTGTTGTAAGATTGTCTGCATTCGTACATGGAGAGTGCTTAAAACAGTTCCTAGGACCTACTAAGCGATGGGTAAGGGTCAGCCTATCATTATTTGATAAGACAGGAACAGACCTCCTGGCCTAGAAATCAGAGAATGATGGTGAAGTCTATTAGTGACCAAGGAGGGCAGTCAGCCTTGGTCTTCCCTCAGGGGCCCCCAACCAGGGGCTCGTGGAGCCAGTTCCTGAACTTTATCATGGAGAAGGACCGGCACTGCACTTTATCTTGCAGATGAGAATCAGATTCCCAGCATGTGCCCTTATACAAGTCCCTTCTCTGCTCCGGGCCTCCACTTCTTCCACTGAAAACCAAGAAAGCACAGTGGGCAGGAAGCTGGAGTCCCATCCCTCCCTCCAAGCTCTGACTGTCTGAGGATCAGCTCATCTTACTTAGAGGTGTAAGCTGCCAAGGGACAGGTCTCCAGGTGACGGCGGAAGGTGGGGAAGACTCTATCTCCAGCCAGCTCTCTCCGTCTGTGGAAGAGGCTTCTGAAACAGGTGCAGTGTGGGACCACCTCGGGCCAGCTCTTTTTCCCAGGAGACAGTCGCTACCCTGGGGCAGCAGGGCCGGACCCAGCTGCTACATCAGAACCACCCACTTGGGAACTAGTTCAGTCTGCAGTGCTGCACACCCCACCCCCACACCTGCAAACTCGAGCAGTGGGAGGCAGTGAGTAGCGGAATGAGAGGCCTCCAGGAGATTCTTGGGCTGACTCTGGCTTTGGGAAATGCTGGGGGGGCTGGGATTCGGCGCGAGTTGGGGGTGGCAGTGCAGATCTCATAATAGAAAGAGCTACCATTCATCCAGTCCCTGCTCCGTATGGGGCACCTTTTTGACATATCTAATCCTTACAACAACCACCCTGCAAAGTAGGTATTATTACTCTAATTGTACAGAAGAGAAAACCGAGACCCAGAGCAATTAACTTGCCAGACATCAAACAGATAATGAGACAAAAAGCCAAAATTTTAACTTGGTCCTTCCTTGCTCCTCTCACTACACACTCGGCCTCCTCCTTGCCTAGGTCCTCCCCAGGCAGGTGGGAGGAGACCAGCTGAGCCGCCTTATTGTGAAGGCGGAAGCAGAGGGCCGAGGGCATGGTGTCCCACTGCCCATCTCGTTCCCCTCTCTCTCTTTCTCCCTCTCCCTTCCTGGCGTTCTTCAGGTGCACAGTCACTATTTTGACAGGGCATGAAGGCGGCCACAACCTTTTCTTCCCTTCTTCCCAGCCTTCTATTGTCTCACTAATTAAAGACGGCTTGAAAAATTCCCCCCGCTGTGTGCTGCTTGGCAGTGCGCCAACATCCCACTGGGACTGCAGCGGCAGGCACCTGGGATCCTGGCACAGGGAGGCACCTGGGCACTGGCAGGGAGCAGCTGGGGAAAAGGGGCAGGAGGCAGGAAGGAAGCAGCTCAGAGCTGTGAAGGAGGACGGCACTCAGGAAGGAGGGCGCTTGTCTCTCTTTAGTCCCCTTTCAAAAGAGTTTTCCAAGATCCCCAGCAGCCCCCATCTCGGGCCCCTGTATCCTCAGGATGCTTTCCTAGCGGCTCACCTGGAAGCTCCCACCTCTAACCTTTGCCATGCTGTTCCCTCTAGAGGAACCATCTGGTTCCCTCCGGCAGAGAGTTTGGGGGTGGGAGGTGCGGGACTTCCGTGCTAAATCTGGGAAATGGGGATGAGTCGGTCACCCTGCTCTGGTTCCTCTTCGTACAGGTCTCGGTGCACAAGTCTCAAAGAGCCCTCCCAGAGCCAGGTGTGGCGGCACACACCCGTAATCCCAGTACTTGGGAGGCTGAGACAGAAGGATCAAAAGTTGGAAGCCATTCTCATCAATTTATCAGGACCCTCAGCAACTTAGTGAGACCCTGTTTCAAAACTAGAATCTTTTAAAAAAGGGCTGGGGGTACATCTCAGAGGTAGACTGCCCCTGGATTCAGTCCCCAGTATCAAAGGGTGGGGGATACCCAGGTTAAAATAGCAGCCAAGCCACTCTGTTCTATCCTCCTATTTAGTGCCCGAGTCAGTTTCCATTACTGCCATAACACATCCACAAATACAGTGGCTTCAAGCGACACGCATGCATTAGCTCACAGATCTGTGGGCCAGGGTCCATCTGGGTTGACCTGGCTGGTCTCTCTGCTCCAGGCTTCAAAAGGCCAAGGAAGGCGGTCAGTCAGGCTCGATTTCGGAGGCTCCAGGGGACTCTGCTCCTGAGCACGCACAGGTGGCAGGTGGAATCTGTCTCCTTGTGGTTTTAAGACCGAGGTCCTTGTTTCTGTGCTAGCTGTCATCTGAGGGCCATCCTCAGCCCTGAGAAGCCTCTCTCTTGTCCTGTATCCGCTTCCTGCATCTCAGAACTAGCAGGAAGACCTCAAATCCTCCCAGGCTGGGCAGCCTTCTTCTGTGTCCAGTAGGAGAAAGTTCTCTGCTTTCAAGGACTCGTGGTTAGATTTGTCCCATCCAGATGATGCGAGCCTCTCTATTCTTAAAGCCTAACCTTAGTGACACCTGCAGTAACTTTTTTTTTAACCTGCAGTGACTTTTGCCATGTAAGGTAATAGTCACCGGGCTCCAGGGACTAGGTTGTGGAAGTCTTTGGAGGGTGTGCCTCATGACTCCTTCAGAGCACCCATCCCTCCCTAACATCTCATTTACTTACACATTTTTGCCCATTTACCCCGTGTCAGCTCCATGTCAGAGGAGGGACCATCCATATTGTGCACTGCAGCATCCCTTTAAACAGTGCGTGGCATACAGTATGCTGCTGGTGTTTGTTGAATGACTTAATGAATGTTATAGTGACTGTTGGATGCTTGGTGGAAATGGGAACTCCTAGAAAATCTAAGGAGCCCAACTTTTATCTGGCTGATGGCAGGCAGTGTCAGGCAGGCTCCAGCCAACTCTCTGCCCCTTCCTCCCTTTGGAAAGGGGGAGACTACAAGGACCCCAAACTCTTAGTCTGTCCCTGCCTGAGGACCTGACAGGGCAGAAGCCGAGGCTGGCTGGCCGCCCTCCGAGATGGTGACAAGGTAGTAGCAGGGCCTGTCTGCCTCTGCTGGGTTCAAAGCCAATCCACCTGGGACTTCAAACAATTAATTTCCCCAATCTGCAAACTGATCGATCAGCTTCTGAGGAAAAACAATTAGCCCACTGCAAATTGTAATTGTCATCTCACTCCTGATTTTAATTTGGACTAATGAGGGCTAAGTGATTCCGGCTCCCTCTCCTCCCACTGCCCCAGGCCCGGGGCCCTCACCTGCCAGCTGCCCACCCTCCACGGAGGCTGAGGGACACTGTGGGCCTGGCGCAGGGCCCAGGGCGGGTGCGGCGGGCAGGGGAGAGGGGAGAGAGCGCCTGCGGCCCACAGGGGAGCTGCCTGTTTGCAAGGCTCATAGGCAATCAAAGCTTTATTGAGCGAAATTGACTACTGGCCCGCTGCTTGTCACAGCCAGTTACCTTTAGCCGCGGTGCAGTCTCCCGGGGACCCAACTTCAGGAGTCTGTCTCCTCGGGGCCTGGGAGACTCTGCCAAGCGGAGTCTTGATGCCCTGCAGCTGGGAGAGGGTCCACTCTGTCACTGTGGGGGGCGAGTGTGGGAAGTGACCATGGGCGGGTTAGTCTAACCTTAACTCCTCCTAGTTGAATTTATGTCTAGAGAGGAGAGAGATTTGGTCAAGGTCACACAGGGGTCAGGGCCCAGCAAGACCTCACAGTCTGTCCCTGGATGCTTCTTTCCGCTCTTGCTCATGGTTCGTACCCAGCACCAATGCCAGCTGTACTCCCAGGTGCAGGGAAGAAGGAAGAATGTCTCTACTCTCACCCCCACTTAACCTCATCACCGGTTAGGAGTTTCTGATTCATTTACACATCCGTTCATTCATTCTGCGCCGCAGCTGTGTGCTGAGAAGCATGCCAGGCACCAGGTTTGGGGCTGACCCAGGCCCACCCCTGCCCTCGGACGCCTCCCAGCCCAGTGGTTTCCAAATGTAGAGCTCTTCAGCCCTCCTCAGGCCGCCACAGTGGCCGGCAGGGAAGGGGTCATGGCTCTAGCTTCTGCCCCTTGCTACAGAGGGACCCTCCTCTTGGAGTCGTTGCTGCTTAAGGAGTTGATGACAATCAGGAACCCTGGCTTCTTGTCCTGGCTATTTCAAAGTGTAACCAGTAGCAAACTTATTAATGAACTGTATTACACCCTTGTGGGTACTCCAAGGTCACGACCTGGTGTGCGTTTCCGGGCACAGTACCTCTCAGCTTGGACTTGCCACATTTCAGATGTTTCATGTCCACGTGTGGGGCCAGCATATTGGACAGCTCCTGGCTTTGTTCTTCCTGCACCCCCTTTCTGCTGAGCCGTAAAGCTACTCAGTATACAGGTCAGAGTCACCTCGCCTGGCCCTGCTTGCCTAGGACTTCCCACCGTCCTTGGGGCCCAGCTCTTCTCCTGCAGGCTCTGTGGGGATTGTGCTCCTCAACCCTCACCTGCCCACCCCTCGCTCCTTAGCTCTCCTGGAGAAGGCCTTGTGGTCTGACAAAACACCTGCAGTAGGTGACACAAAGGTGGCGATGCTCCTCGCTTATACTCAGGTTCTGTCTGGGGTTTTTGGCCCTGTTGAATGGCACCTCTATCAAAACATCTCATTTGGAAATGTCAGAGAGGCTTTTGATAAGTCATCCGTCACTCTGACGGCTGACAGACGTGGTAGTGGTGTGGTGGTGTCTAATCTAATATACGGTGGAGCGCATCTTTTGCAATTGCGTAGTATTTTATTTACTCCACGTGGCATGAAATCTCTCTTGAAGGAAAGAAGCTATTAGCCAGGCCAAGCCAAGCCAGGCCAGGCTCTCCAAGGCCACCTTCCACACTCTTAGAACTACCCCTTTCCTTGCTCCATTCCAACCTGGAGTCAGAATCTTTTGGTCTCTGCGGACCAGCTCTGGGTGACTCCTCTGCACCGCAGCAGCAGCCAGGCCAGCACCCCTGTGGGAAGTGTGCAGATGCTGCAGGGCTGAAGCGGGACCCTGGCTCTGAATCGGGGTGCTCAGGGTATCCCCCTGAATCCTGGGTCTGGGCTCCAGAAACAGCTCGCCCTTATGGGCACAAAATCCATCCCTCTCCAAGCCATTGTTCCCTGGACATAACTGCCTATCCTCACTCCCTCTCCCTCTATGATTCCCTTGTCCTCCTCCCAGCAACTCTCAACTCCCATGCTGTTCTAACCCAGGTGCCTATAATCCCTGTTACCTCTTAATTCAACTGAAATGAGTATTTTTGAAAGGAACTTTTGCTAAAAACCAAAGAAGCCAGGAATGGTGGCACATGCCTGTAATCCCAGTACTTGGGAGGCTGAGACAGGAGGATCATAGTTCGAGGACTATCCCAGCAATTTAGCAAGGCCCTCTGCAACTTAGTGAGACTCTGTTTCAAAGTAAAAAATAAAATAGGGCTGTGAGTGTAGCTCAGGGGTAGAATGTCCCTAGGTTTAATCCCCAGTACCACAAGGGGAAAAAAAAGGAATAAATAAAAGTAATAACATGCATATTTCTTTTTAATACCAGAAAAAGTATAGCAACAAGTGTCAAGTTTCTTCAGGTCACATATTTCCTATCCAAAATAAACACAGACAAGTCCCTGATGAGCTGGGCTGGTCCAGTCCATGTAGCCTGGTCCTGGCTCCTTTCCCTGTCTCCCCCATGCCTGGAGCCCCCTCTTTTCTCACCACGGAGGTTTTCCTTCCCCACCTCTTCAGTTCTCCTCCCTGCTCTCTGGGGGTTGGGACTTTGGCCAGGTAGTACAAGTGACCAGGTAGCATGGTGAGTGAGAGGTCTCTAAGGGCCCTGGGCTGTCACTGAGCCAGAGAAGGGAACTGCTAAAGAAGCCATTCAAGTGACCTCATTAGTAGTCAGAGGCAGTAACCCCTGCCTGCAAGGGCCACCAGCGTGACTGCATGGGACATTGCATGTGTGCAAAGCACCTCAGGAGCCTAGGCCCAGCATGCCCACTGCGGCCCAGCCCTGTCTCCATCCATCCATTCTCTGTCGTCTGTGAAGGAGAAGTGTCACAAACATAGAACACAGGCGCTGGTTTTCAGTGCAAGCCTTTCCCTGTTTCCTCGGGGGGCTTGTGTCATGATTTTTGCAGAAGGCAGCCACTTATAAAAAGAACTCTAGCCCCAGTCTGACCCACCTGCCTCCAAGTTTAGCTCTGTGCCACTTCCTGTCTGGCTCTGGGTGAGTAAGCCACTTTGGTTTCCTCATCTGTAAAATGACTGAAAGGACATCAGCATCACAGAGGTGGACCCCATACTGTCGTACTTGCTTGTGAGCTCCCTTCCTGCCCCCTCCTGGTCCCCACCCTCTCCCTGTGCAGGCCAAGGTGGAGAGGTGCCTGGGGTGATCTGCAGAACCCTTTGCCCTGGCACCATCGCTTGGAATGGACAAGTGCAGAGTCCAGATTGGATGGGCACATTAGCCCTCCAGCATCGCCTGGCCTACATACATGGTCAGCCTACTCCAGTGGGACTCCAGCTAGCCACCCTGGGACAGGGCCTGCCACCTTAGCAGGAAGCTTCCACTGGTGGAAACCCCACTGTCAGCTATGGGAGCCCCACCATTGTCTCCTACCTCAGCCCACATGGGTTGAGCACTGACCACGGGATGAAAGGGATGCCAGGAAGGAGGGGCCCAGCCCTGCCCTGAGAAACTCAGTGTAGGGAGGCTGAGGAATGCCCCTGGCCCCTGCTGAACTAGATGCTGAGCCAGCAGGAGGTGCCACAAAAGAGATGGCAGTGGAGCTGACACTTGGAGGATAATTAAGAGCTCCCAAGCAGAGAATGGAAGGACATTCCAGAACAACAGATTCAAAGACAGGAAAGCACAAAAGATTATAACCTCCTCCTCCTCCTCCTCCTTTAGTTTCAACATGTTTAATTGAATTGAATTGAACTGTACACTCTTAGATTACTTCCTTCTTTAGAATCTAAGACACTCATAAGATTAATGAAGTGAAGACAGCATGGTGTGGGAACGGGTACCTAATAATGTGGGACAGTTACAAAGGAACTGAATATTGGGTGGGATTAAATTTCATCCACAGATTCCAAGTGCCCCGAGTTAGAGACCTAACATGCAAAATGGTGCTTGAGGTCAGCAGCGGATAAGATGAAAGGGTATGAAAGCCATTAGGAAGTGGGAAGATAGATGAATTTGATGACGAGAACTGGCAGGCTGGATAGAACGTGGTTCAGCATGTGGAAATGGCAGCATATGCAGAGGAGGCAAGATTTGGAAGGGAATGGATAATTTTCTAATTCTTTTCTACTAGAGATGGAAGAGGAGAGGTTGTATAGCCAGCATTTTTATGGTTGAGGGGAAAGAGGTGAGGAGGGAGGAGCTGGAGAGGTGGGCAGGGATGGAGCAGTGTGGGGCTTCTGCCAGAACCTCCGAAGGGCCTGCCCTCTGACGGAGGAGAGCAGTGAGTGACCACTGTCGTCACAGGCACAGAGGGGTGGGAAACTGCGAGATACAGATGGAAAGCCCAGATGGCAACCGTGGGGTATTAGGAAAGAGCTCTATAAAGGCGGCTTCGTGGAGAAGAAGGGACCCCAGGCAAGCTCTGAGGATTGGCAGAATCTGGTCAGCAATGGAGGGTGAGGTCTCTCTCTAGCTGCCATTCCCATCTTGCAAGCAGCGGTTCCCCTGGGGCCCCTATCTCCAATTCTACATCGGTGCAGCAAAAGATAGAGATGTACATGCCGTTCCTCCCTCCTCACCACCACCTACTGAGAAAGACAACTCATTTATTTTATACCTACTGTATGTCAACACTGTGCCAGATTCTCCATCAGCATTATCACACTTGATCTTTAAAATAACCTTGTGAGCTATTATTCTCATTTTATAAGAGCTGACACTTAGGTTAAAGAATGTGTTCAAGGTCACACCACTAGGAAGAGGCCAAGGAAGGATTTGAACTCAAGTCTCACATATTCTAAAAGCTCTGGTCTTTCCACCACATGGCACAGAGCACTCAGTTCCCAGCTTCCTGAACCTGATCTCCTTCTAGTCCCTAGGGTTCTGAGGAAATTTTATATGACACTGATGCTGCTCTCACCATTAGAAAGCTGTCACCAGGGTGACAGGGAACAGTAGATATGGAGCTGTCACAATGGGAAAAATGAGGTGATGAGGAAGGCACTCCATCACTGCCTCTGGATTAGAGGCGGCAGTGCTCTGCCTGGGACAAGGCTCCCTGTCATAATTCTGCTGCAGCTGCATCCCACACTCGTCCTAGCCCCTCAAGCAGGCAGAAGTTAGGCCTCGAAATTCATCCCTGACCTCTGATAATGAAGTCATCCCCACGGCAGGAGGCCAACCTATCATCTTCAGAAGCAAGCAAAGGCTAAACATGGGGGAGACAGAGGAACAGAGGCTCCACTAAGAATCTAATCCAAGCTGTGGACATGGCAGGCATGGTGATGCACACCTATAATCCCACTACTTGGGAAACTGAGACAGGAGGATCACAGTTTCAAAGCCAGCCTCAGCAACTTATGTGGCCAACCTCAGCAACTTAATGACCCTGTTTCACGATAAAAAGAGCTGCAGTTGTATCTTGGAAGTAGAATGTCCCTGGACTCAAGGATTCAATCCCCAGTACAAAAAAAAAAAAAGCTATGGACAGTCTCTCCAGAAAAATTCACCTATGCCCATACACAGACAAGTTCCCATACAATTTCAGCTAATTCCCAGACACTCTTCAGTCCAACCGGGAACTCAAGAGGCTAAAAGGGTTTGCTCTCTGGAGACACTGGTAGGATAAACTTATAATGAACATAGTTTCTGACAGTCTCGCCTCTGACCCCTTCCCTGCCCTGAAGCTCTGGAAAAAGTAAAGGAAATGAAACTCGGGTTCGACCATTGTTTTAAAAGAGTGCGTTGGCAGCAGCCTGTATGGGGAGGCTGAAGCCATCAGCCACGGTGAGAGCGTTGGATGATATGTCTATTAAACTGCTCAGAGTCCTTCATGTCCATCACAGTGTGGGTGGGCTGACCAGGCAATCGGCAGTTGTCTGTGTCTGAAAATTTGTTCAGTTCTGAACCTTCAGCATGCTGGCTTGCGGAACCCTTGAGTGCCCACCTTAGACAGGTTTCACCAGAAAACACTTTTCAGGAGGAGGGCCTGTGGCTGCAAGGGGCTGAGGTCTCCTTCTGGGGAGTTCCTGCTTCTCCCTGGTGGGAAGCACGTGTGCTTATAATACAGCTGCCTAATCACTTGTTTAAACTAGACATTTGGTGTGTAATGACTCCTGGCTGGGACCAGAGAAAGCCATCAGCTGTCCCCTGCAGGGACTGGCCCTGCAGGACAGGGTCCCCACTGGCTACAGGAGCAGGAGCAG
>PVLC010026851.1:0-22358 GCA_004027655.1 Graphiurus murinus
AAGAATCGGTGGCCGGGGATTTTCTTTCTGTACTCCCCGTCTTTTCCTACACCCCAGTTTTCCTCTCCCTGACCTTTTCCTGAAGAATAAACCTGCCAGATGTTGTGATTGATAAGTGTAGAAATTCTTTTCTCCACAAAATATCAAGAACCTGGACTTTTATTACTTTATTTTTTGGGGTCCATTCAGCACCCCATCACAACAGGACCCAGAAAGGTAAAATTCTGCACTGCTTCAAAGCCCCCATAGTTACTGAGCAACCAATACAGCCCAATACAATAGGGGTAAAGCAAGGTAGATCATTGACCCCTGCACTTAGTAAGCACACTGTCCAAGAGATGAGGAGGCACCACCTAAGGAATAAGTTACTAGCCTGTTGCCTTGGTAACACTGAAAAGAACATGCCAATACAAAAACTGTTATTTAAAGATTGGGGGGCGGGGTGGGGGGCAGAGTTCCACTTTTGGGCTCTTCAGCATGTTTGCCAGACATGCTGCTTTTCTCTTCCCTTTTTATTTCCTATTGAATTTATAATAAAGTTTGTTATTGTTACAACCAAGATCTTTAGTTTTATTTTCCCGATTCAATTTTCTTTGAGTCAAGGAAGAGCCCCAATGCTGTTACAACCATAACAGTGTGTGGTTACCATGCTCAAGGCCCTGGGTTCAGCCTTCATTAAAAAAAAAAAAAAAAAAAAAAAAAAAAGTCACAGCCAGGCATGGTGGTGCACACCTATAATCCCAGTATTTAGGAGGCTGTGACAAGAGGATCTGCAGGTTTGATGTCTGCTTCAGCAACTTAGATCGTGTTTCAACTTTTAAGAAGGCTGAGGGTGTAGCTCAGGGGTAGAATATCCCTGGGCTTAATCCCTACTATTATACACAAAATAAAATTCAGTTTGGTATTGTGAATTTTATCCAGGCCCAAGCCCAACTAAAATAGTAAAAGAAAGTCATCCTTCAAAAAAACATGCAGGCCTGATGTTGGTAGCCCACAACTTAGTACTTTTGAGAGGCTGAGACAGGATTTGAGGACAGCTTTGGCAACTTAATGAAACCTCATCAACTTAACAACAACTTGTTTCAAAATAAAAAGTAAAAAGATCTGTAGTATAGCTCAGTGGTAAAGCACCTTTGTGTTCAATCCCCAATACTACAAAACAAAACAGATTTAACATTGTTAGTATTGTTGGGGGTGGGGGTGATGGGTTTCCTCACCTCAGGAATTGATGGGGGCAGGGAAGGGGGGAGTCCTTGGCTGCCATGGCAGAATTTCAGCAGGCTGCAGTCAAAGATACAGGTTTATTTAGGAAAGTGGAGTATGACACATTCAAGGGAGAACATGAGCCATCTCAAGAGGGAGAGAAAAGTGCCTTTGGCATCTCCCAGGTCTTTTCTAGAAGACCCCTGTGAAGGGGGGTGGGGGTGGAGGCCTGAATTCCTCAGAATCCTCAGTTGGTGGTGACTGGGTGGCACCAGAACCTGACCAAGTGTCAGACCTTCCTTATGGATCCTTTGTTTACCAAGCATCTCCTGGAATCTCAGGTGAGGAGAGGGACCATTATGATTAAAATGTGGGCCTCTGAGGACTTCTGCCTAATGCAGGCCCCGTAAGGTGAAGATAAGGGTGAGGTTTCTAGGTTCCAAAACTATAGTTTTCCAGTTTGTCTCCTTTTTATCTGTTTTTATTTTTATCCTACCTCATTTTGGTATGAAGTATTAACCTACCTCCACAGCAGATCTGAAAGATGATTTAATAAAAGTTTGTTTCTACTAGGATTAATTTTCTTTAGGTGTATTTTACAAATTTTGCACATTGAAAAACTATTGTATAATTTTTAAATACACATGTACACAAATGAATGTCAATATGTTCCGGTTCAATAAATTTATCTTTAGGACATTTTTACCTTTTCATTAGGACAGATTTAAAATGTGTGTTGGTCCTAGGAATTGAACCCCCAGGGGCATTCTACCTCTGAACTATACCTGTTGGGGTGAATCCTCAGCTCAGGAACTCAGGATCTGCAGGGTCCTTGGCTAACGTGATGGAAAAGAATTTCAACATGTGCCAGAGACATGGACAGAGGGTTTTTTTGTTTTTTTGGGGGGGGGGGACAAAGGAAAAAATACATTCAAGAGAGAATGACGGTGACCTCAAGATGAGGAAAGGCATTTTGGGGAGTTCGGGGCTCTTGTAGGGGAATTTCATGAGGGGTGGGCTAGAGTAGGTATGTGAGGATGATCTCAGTCCAGTAGCCCCC
Source organism: Graphiurus murinus (assembly GCA_004027655.1). Taxonomy (NCBI): domain Eukaryota; kingdom Metazoa; phylum Chordata; class Mammalia; order Rodentia; family Gliridae; genus Graphiurus; species Graphiurus murinus. The sequence continues at coordinate 2,264 of PVLC010026851.1, forward strand.
AAGGCAGTTTATGGTGGTCTGGTCAACCTTAGGGTCCTCAGGCTGATTGGGGTCCTTATTAACTGATAGATAAGCTGGAGTGTCCTAAATTGTAGGTTTTTCAAAATATTGTTGTGGGATAACCCAGTCCCACTCGTGGGTCCTTGGCATCAGTGATAAGAATTTTAACACGTGCCATTTAGGAACAAAAAGTAGGAATTTATTTAGGAAAATAAGGGAAAGGGGAGAAAAACAGGTGAGCGGACATCTTCCTGTCCAGATGCACTTCCCAGGTCCCAAGAGAGCGAGGCGTGGTTAACTCCTTCCTTTATAGGCTTTTAAGAGGGGTGGGCACAGAAGAGTCTGGACCTCCTCCTTCAGGTATTGGTGGGCGCAAATTGAGTAGGTGGTCCAAATTGAGTCCTTCCTCTTTCTCAGGTTTCAAGATGGGTCTGCCCTTGGCTGTAAATTTCCGGTGTCCTTTGTCCTGGCTCTTAGGTGGGGGCCAGAGCCTAAGGAACTTCCAAAGGTGGAATGGAGGCTGCCGCGCTTTAGTTCCAAGTGTTTATATTAAAGTGATATCTTTACTTTTTCTTCCCATTTGTCTCCTTCCTGCCTAATTATTTCTTCTATCCTATATCAATATTGTACCTGTCTTGCTATCAATGCATATGGCCATTATACTTTTAGTTAACTCTAAGATTTACATATTTGCCAGGAATTCAGGAGAGTTAGGCCTGGACAAGACAACTGGTTTGTGGAGTAGAGGCTGAAGCACTTCAGTTTCAGGTTTTTTATATGAAAGTTATATTTTTCCCTTCTTGTCTCCTTTCTACCTATTTCTTCTACATCACACCCATAACCCTTTTTGTTTAATTTTGAAATGGGGGTCTTACTAAATACTCAGGTCAGCCTTGTGAACCTTCAATCCTCCTCTCTGTCTCCTGAGTTACCAGGATTACAGGTGTGCACCACCATGCCCAACTCGATCTTAAATATGAATGTGCACAGGACATCCCTACTTCTGAGCCTCTTAGAGCTGTGCTCATCACTAACTCTACCTGTTAGGTGTTAATCTCACTCTGCCTAGAAATCTAACATAGTTCTACCTTTCTCATCCTGTTTTGAGTTTTGGTGGCAGCATTTTCAGTAGTAGTAAAAAAACAAAACAAAACATCAGATGAGTCTTCTGGGTGAGGAAGCTGGCTGGCATGGGGGAAGTAGGTCAGATCACCTATGTGCCACCTCCAAACTCCTTTTTTACAGTTTCCCCCTGTAATCCCAGTACTTGGGAGGCTGAGACAGGAGGATCCAGGTTCGTGGCCAGCCTCAGCTACTTAGTGAGACCTTCTACAACTTAGTGAGATCCAGTTTCAAAATAAACAATGAAAAATAGGATGGGGGTATAGCTCGGAGGTAGAATGCCCCTGGGTTCAATTCCCAATACAGCAAAAAAGGAGGATTAGACCCCCATCCATGCCATGTACCCCTACCTCCTCAAGGGCACCTCATATAAAAAACTAAAGATCCCAAAGATGCACTCTCCTTCTTGAGATGACCCACGTTCTTCCTCAAATGTATATTCCCCACTTTCCTAAATAAACTTGCCTAATTGGTGCATGCCAATGAATCCTCTTTATTAACTTTAGGTGCTTGATCTTGGTGTTTCCTAACCACAGCAGAAGAGCCAATGACAGTTTCTAATTCACATTGTTAGAAATGGATTTTAGAGAAGCTGCAAATAAAAACTTGTGAAACCAAAAGCAACTCGGCAAGACAATTTACTTCCACTCAGGTTTTTATCCCCGCGATGCATAGGCCATGGTGCCATCCCCCACTGGCTAATGCAAGACTTCACAATCCAATCTGGTTGGCTAGTTTTCCCTGAGCAGATTTTTCAAAAGGAGAAACATGAAACTAGTACATCTGGGAGTTGAACTCATACATACAAAAGTTATGAAAAAGTACCTACAGAACAGCTACACAGTGGAAGACTGCCAGTTTCTATGTGAACTTGTGACTTAGTGACAACCAGTTTCACCCTAAAAAGTAAAAGTAAAATAGGGCTGGGGTGTAGCTCAGGTGTAATGAACCACAAAATTAAAAAAAAAAAAAAAAGCCATCTCTGACTTGGAGATAGGAATGGGTCAGGAGAGCTGGTGTTAGAAAGAAAGATGAACCAAAATAAGATGGACTTGGGTCAGATTTAAAAAAAAAAAAAGACTAGGGTTTAGCAGTGTTGACTTATTGAAGGGGTACTTGGGAAAGTGATGTAAAAAGGGTGGGGTTCGTGATCAGAGAGGCTAGTTTTAAGTGTATGATTTTGGAAGTGTAACTGCAGTGATGTGTGTGGTTGGGTTATAAGAAGTCTGTTGATGAGGAATTCAAGAATATGATAGAAAAGTTGGTGAATGGGCCGTCGCCATGGAGTTGAATTTCTTGGGAATGACAGGACAGGCTGGAGCACAAACCTTCAGGAAAGGTACTAAAGCCATTGCTATCTTTTTAGGATGGGGGGAAATTAGGCACTATCACCTTTCTTACCTACAACCATATTGCTCAAGTTTGAGATCCCTTCCATTTCATCCCCATGGCAGGGAAGACTGGGGTGCACTACTTCATAGACCAGCAGGGGGCACAAGAGATCACAACAGGAGGTGCTGACTCTCCAAGAAGCCTGTGAGAAAACAAGAGGTGCAGTTTATAAAGCTCAGGGTCCTGTAATAACACCAGCCCGGTGGCTTCAAACACAAATTTTCTCAGTTCTGGAAAGCAGATATCCACAATCACTACTCGGGTTGAAATCGAGGCGCTGGCAGGACCATGCTCCCTCAGAAGTATAGAAGAGAAGGCTTTCTGGCCTTTTCCAGCTTCTGGTGGCTCCAGGTTCTCCCAGGCTGTGGTTACATGGCCAGTCCTTGCCTCCATCTCCACGTGACTTGGCCTTTGCTGTATCTAGTTCTTGTCTTGTTCTCTTGTATCTCATTTATTTTTGCAGTGGCGATTAAACCGAGGGAAATTCTACCTCTGAACTATACTCCCAGCCCTACTCCATTACTTCATAGTACTCTAGAGACTGAACACAGGGACATTCTATCTCAGAGCTATGCCCCCACTTCCATTTTATTTATTTTGAAATGAGATCTCACTAAGTTGCAGAGGGTCTAAGTTTTGAGGCTGGCTGTGAACCTGCTATCTTCATGTCTCAGCCTCCCAAGTACTGAGATTACAGTCAGGTACCAACATGCCTGGCTCTTGTATCTCTTATTAAAGACACTTGTCATTGGTTTTATTGTCCACACTAACCCAGATTGATCTCGTGTCTACATCTTTAACTTAATTACATTTGCAAAGAACTTATTTTCAAATACACATGTATAGTCAACCTGAGTTGTTTTGTTTTGCAGTGTTGGGGATAGAACCCAGGACCTTACACATGCTGGGCAATTGTTCTACCACTGAGTCACCCCACCCCCCAGCCCAGACACTGTCTTTGTAATACAGAAATAACCATTCTACACAACGTTGGAAATAGTAAAACTTAATGCTTATAAAATATTTGAGGAGTTTTTGGAGGAAGGAGGTACTGGGAATGAACCCAGGTGATCCTACCTCTGAGCTACACCCCAAGTCCTATTCTATTTTGTATTTGGAAACAGTCTTTGCAAGGCTACTGAGTCACTAAGTTACTTAGGAGGCCGAGAAAGGAAAATCACAGGTTCAAAGCCACCCTAAGTGCTAGGATTACAGGTATGTGCCATCCATTCATCCATTATGCAAGGCTTAGTTTTGTGTGTGTGTGTGTGTGTGTGTGTGTGTGTGTGTATTTTTTTGTTTTTGTTTTTGTTTTGTGGTTCTGGGGATGGAACCCAGGGGCATTCTACCTCTGAGCTACACCCCCAGTCCTAATTTTTATTCTTTTTTGAAACAGGGTGTAAGTTGCGGAGTGCCTCCCTAGGTAGCTGGGACTGGCCTTAAACTCGGATCCTCTGGTCTCAGCCTCCCAAGTACTGGGTTTACAAGTGTGCACCACCATGCCCAGCTCATATTTTTTTTTTTTTTTTTGAAACAGGGACTAAATTGCAGAGGGCTGGGGTGTAGCCTGGAGGTAGAATGCCTCTGGGTTTCATCTCAGGAACAACAACAAAAAAACAAACCTGGAATAAGTTCTACTTGATTAAATTCTTTAACCATTTTTATATGTTGCTGAATTCAGTTTGCTAGTTACTTTGTAATTTTTTCCGAAGTGGAGTTTGAACTGAGGAATTCTACATCCAGGCTTACACCCCAGCCCTATTTTTATATAAGGTCTCCCTAAGTTCCTGAGGAAACTAAGTTGCTGAGGCTAGCTTCAAACTTGCAATCCCTCTATCTCAGCCTCCCAAGTACTAGGATGACAGACATGTGCCATCATGCCCAGCTTAGTAATGACTTTTGTGTCTGTACTCCTAAGGGATATTGTTCTGTAGTTGGCTGGTTTTGGTATCAGTAGTAACCCTAGCCTCAAGGAAGGATGAATTGGGAAGTGTTCTCTCATTTGGGGAAAAGTTTGCAAAGAGTGGGTACCAATTTTACTGTTGTGCCAAGGACCATAAGTTAAGCACAAGGGCCTGTGTAACTTCTGTAATACATCTTAACTGATCATCTGGTCCTGCCCTAGGTCTGATCCTGTGTTGAGGATGTACAGAGCTTCCTAAGAAACTTTAGGCTATAGATAACCTCTGCCACATCCCTTACACAAAACAGTCTCCTTTGGGAAAAACAACTTATAGACTTCCTGGAGCCATACTCCTACCACAAAGTTAGTCGCAAGGTGTTCCATAAAGATCGTTAACTGTTAACCCTGCTCCCTCATTCTTACTGCCCTTTCTCATGTATAAGAGCACAGCTGAAAAATAAAAAACCTTAGAGCTTGACAAACATTGCAGGCTCTCTACGTCTTTCTTTTCTCCCCATATACAGACTTTGGGCTCCCCCAGGACCCTCGAATTACTGGACCCCTGCGGGCAGGGGCAGGTGTCATGCATCCAATGTGATCCTATATCAAGCTGGGTTCTGATAGTTCAAATTACTGTTAAACTTGTAGTTGTATGTGCATGTCACTAATGGGCACAAGAGAATCTTTAGCCATTGGACACATTCTTGGGCTGTCTGCCCTTCCATTTCAGTATCCGTTGTGGAATGATGATGATAATGGTGCCCTGGACTTCATGTTTACTTGTCAGGAAGAATGTTCTTTTGGTCATTGGGGTGCATATAGGGTGTTAGCTCACAAGAATCTGACACTTCCAAAGGTAAGTTTTGAGGAAAGTGAAGGAGGTTCATGGATGCTCAACACAGTGAGAACACAAAGCAACACAGAAACAAACCTTGAGAGTTGCTCAGCTCTATGTATCTAACTGCCTCTTGAAGTCCAAGAGTGCTTCCAGTGTTCATGAAACCCCACTGTAGTCCAGCAGACCTAGACATTTATCATGGTAGACTTGGTAGCCAATGTGCGTTTGTCTGGGTGGATCCCCAGAGAGATTCGGTGAAAGGTCTGGTTTCTAACCTTAATACTCATATGTAGACCCCCAAATGAATGAGGTTTTAAGAAAAGTAGAATCAGGTGTGAAATTGATGAGTATATCTGATTTTCTGGAGTCAGGCAAGGGATAACCAGCTTTATCCCACGTGGCCAGAATATCGAGAACATTTTTAGGATAATCCATGCTTCTTATAGAGCAGAGAAAAGGTTGATGAGATAACCACATAAGATTTCCTACTGGCAAAACTACAAGAGCCAGTTCCCAGTCTACTCAGGTATGGCTGGACATTCACTTTGTAACACAGACCTGGCATTGAAATGTTCATAAAGTTTTCATGGAAATGACAAGCTTTTTCTTCCTGTTGCATAAGGGACCCCATACCCACATAGTGTTGATGCTAGCAAAAAACCTGACAGGAGGACTTCACTGGATCTGCACACACAGGTATGTCCATAGTTGAGGTAAGGGAGAACTTACCTGTAACAGAGTCAGAGGGATCTCCAAGGAATCCAGATGGCAACCCCATTCTTCCTCCAAATAGAGATATGTATTTGTGCACCTAGTTTCCAAACCACTTCCCATCCAGGAACCAAATGTAAGATTTCTTGAATTAGGAAATCTATGGGGGGGAAGGGGATCACTCAGATGATCCTGTTCTAGCTTCTTCTGCACTTTTTCAGTTCCCTAGGTTGGCATATCTCAAGGAAAATGCTATCTCTGCCCTTCCAAGACTCAGAATCCCTGTGATCAGATGACAGATGTAGTCCCCTCCCATAAAAGCATACTACAGCAACAGAAATAGGGTTTCCATGTCAGAAGACCACAATTGATGTAGTCCTTTCCACCGGGAACAAAGCTTTCCATGGTCAAAGACCTTCTAAACCCCAATAGTGCCTCAGTTATACCCACATAAATGTAAAACATTCAAAAGGTGCTGGCTGAGCTTTGTCTTGCAGGGAATCAACATACAAGTGTCATCTGCCCATTGGGGACTCCAACTCTGGACACAGAAAACACCAACTGTCTGCATGTTACCTTGAGGTCTGACAATTAAGTTTAGAGAAGAGAGGTAGAGCTCTCAATGAAGTCAAGAAGCTCACTTCAGAATTGGAGCCAAATAGATTTAGGTCTACTATTTTATCTATGGGTAAAGAAGGCTTTAAGACAGATAGTTTGCCCACTTCCTCCTCTTGTCTCTGGAACTTCACCACACATTAACTCTCTAGCTGCCTGAGAAGATGATTAGCTTCTTTAAGCAGTGTACTTAACAATTCGTAAAGATTTAAACTAATGAATAGAGACTATTCATTGTTAACCTTTAACACTGCTCTGTACTAAAAGGAACTTTAGGCCGGGCGTGGTGGCACACGCTTGTAATCCCAGCATTCGGGAGGCTGAGACTGGAGGATCCGGGTTCTCGGCCAGCCTCAGCTACCTAGTGAGGCACTCCCCAACTTAGTGAGACCCGGTTTCAAAATAAAGAATAAAAAATAGGGCTGGGGATATAGCTCGGAGGTAGAATGCCCCTGAGTTCAATTCCCAGTACCGCAAAAATAAATAAAAGGAATATATATGTATTGTATTTTTTTTAACCTTTACTGTTTTCTTAATCCCATCAAATATCATGGAAAATGACTTTTCTAGTTAAAGATGTACCCACTCAACCTTTGGAAAAACAAGTCTGTAAAAATTCCTGTTCTATATGCCTCACTAAAAAAAAAAAAAAAAAAAAAAAACGATATAAGCCGGGCGTGCACGCTTGTAATCCCAGCATTCGGGAGGCTGAGACCGGAGGATCCGGGTTCGTGGCCAGCCTCAGCTACCTAGAGTGAGGCACTCCGCAACTTAGTGAGACTCGGTTTCAAAATAAAGAAAAAAATAGGACTGGGGGTGTAGCTCAGAGGTAGAATGCCCCCGAGTTCAATCCCCAGTACCGCAAAACAAACAAACAAAAAAGATATAAAAAACAGCTACTATAAGCAATAAACAGATGCGCTTCAACACTGCATTTGGTGTGAGCATATTCTTACGACCTTGTCTCAATTCACACCTATCGAGGGACCCCCAACCCCACCACCTGGAGGGCTGGACCCCCACAAGGTACGTTAAAGATGGTATGTTATCATCTCAAGTTAGGAATTGTGCATGCATGTTGTGATATGAAGAGGCTGTCCAATGTTTGCTTCACAGGAATGCTTTGCTAGAAGGGTGGATGATACAAGAAATGGAGACTCCCCATAAGTCAATGTTGCTGACATGGTTAATCCTCAGAGTAAAGCTATTGCCCTACCCTAGAGGCTGTGATTTTGAAACTTTCAAGATTATATATTATACGAGTGATTGCACTTAGGGTGGAGCTCAGTTCTTTTGAAATGAGGCCTCATTGAGTTGGTGAGTCTGTCCTCAAACCTGTGATACTGTTTTAGCCTCCCAAGTACCTCAGAATTACTACACTCAGATTTCTGCAAGATTTTTTTTGTGTGTGTGGTACTATGGATTGAACACAGGGAAATTCTACCTCTGAGCTACACCCCCCAGCCCTATTTTTTTATTCTTTATTTTGAAACAGGGTCTCACTAAGTTGTGGAGGGCCTCACTAAGTAGCTGAGGCTGGTCGCGAACCCGGATCCTCCCAAGTACTGGGATTACAAACTTGTGCCATCACGCTCAGCTTTCTGCAAGTTTTAGAAGGCAAAATCAAGAATTCTTTGCCGACCATACAGAAGCCCAGAATATGTTCTATTTTACATAGTTACACACAAACTCCCTAAAATATTCAGCTTTTCCATGGTCCTGATCTGCACTGTCACATAATTGAAGGGAAGGGGAATCTCGGGGTATCACAAGAATTCTGCATGAACTGTCTTCAAGAATAGGTCACCTAGAGAACTCTGCATGTTCCTGTTTTTGTTTTTTTTGTTTTTTTTTTGTTTTTTTTTGCTAACATGCATGTTTTCATTTCAATTGGAGTCTTCAACTCATGAGAATGAGTTTACATTTACTGAGAATTATGGCAAACCAAGGACACTCACGCTTTATGAACATTTGATACCAGGTCTGTTACAAAAGTGTCCATGGAAATGACAGGCTTTCTCTTCCTGTTGCATAAGAGGCCCAAATATCCACACACAGTGTTGATGCTAGCAAAAAATCTGACAGTCAGGAGGACCCCACTGGATCTGCACATACAGGTGTTCTAGAGTCGAGGTGAGAAAGAACTGACCTGGGAATGACAGAGCCAGAGAGATCCACGAGGAATCCAGAAGGCAGCCCCATTCTTCCTACAAATAGAGATATGTATTTGTTCACCTAGATTCCAAATCACTCTGCATCCAAGGACCAAATGTAAGATTTCTTGGATTAGGGATCAGTCAGATGAGCCTGCTCTAGCTTCTGCACTGAGTTTTCAGTTCCCTAGATTGGCATCTCAGGCAAATACTATCTCTGCCCATCCAAGACCCAGCATCCCTGTACTCAGGTGCCAGATGTAGTTCCTTTCCACAAGAGCATACCACACGGCAGCAGAAACAGGGTTTCCATGTCAGAAGACCACAAATGTAGTTCTTCCCACCTCAAATGAAGTTTTCCATGTCAAAGACCTTCTGAACCCCAATAGCGTCTCTCAGCTATACCCAAGTAAATGCCACCAAGCACTCAAAGGTGCTGGCTGAGCTTTGTCTTGCAGTGAATCAACATGTAAGTGCCATTGTCTGCCCTTTGGGGGCTCCAATTCTAGACACAGAATGCTGAGAGCCCTAATGTGATCTTGGAGGTCTAAATAAACAAGAGAAGAGGAGCAGAGTTCTCAGTGAAGTCAAGAAGCTCAATTGAGCATTGGAAATGTTCCTGGAATATCTCCTCCTATATGAGAATCATTCTTCCCCATGGAATTCCTCTGTGTCTCATGGACTTTCTTCACTTATTTGAAAAGCCGTATTTTGGTAGTTTCAGTGCGCATAAGGCTCGAGATTACAGGAAGCCCTTATGCTTAAATCTGGAAGATGACAACACATTTCTGTACCCATCCCACATAAGCAGAATCTCAGGGTCTATCAGCTCCATCCCAAGACTCCTCCCCTTGATGAGCCACCTAATGGTTGGAAATTTATGAGACCAAGGCCAATCCCATGCCTAATAGATTGCCATCTGAAGTCTTGTCCACACTTCTGATCATAGTCAAGAACTGTCTGTCTAGCCTGGGATTAATAGGAACCCACAAGCAATGAGAGTTTAAAATTAGCACATGCAGACAATGATACATGACCAGAGTAGCTACATTTCCACATTACCCTGGGCTTAAGTCAATCAAGGGGCTGTCATATTTACCTCTGGAGGTTGGGAAGTGGCAAGGGCACACACAATGCTGCATTGCCACCAAAGAGTCGCACACTCTTGAGTCAATCTGCAAGCACCTTCCTGAGGTTTGATAGTGAGACTTATTGTTGGCCCATTGGAAACTTGGTTGTATTCACAAGTCTGACTCAAAAAGGATATTATAGTTTTAAGTTGGTAGGGAAGGGAGCAACCAGAAACTTGCAAATCAGCCCTAAAGACAGACCAGATCATTGAGCTGAGGTTTGAGAATCACTCCTTCAGCATGCTCAGTCTACGCACCGACATGCTCTGTAATGCATCAACTCAGTATCAGTTCATGCAATTGCACAAGGTGGTACTATAGCCTGACACGGATGGCCAAACAATGCTGAGAGGGTGATTAAGCCTACAATTGGGAAATCTGATCAAACTACTGGCTTAATCAAAGAGGTGATTGGGAAAGTAACAGATCCTTTCATGATCATTTTCATCTTGATCCCCATAGGATCAATGAACACTGAGCTAGGAACTGAATTACCGTAAATAAGTGACAGATTCCTCTTCATTGTCTAGTAGCACTAACCTTCCCTTTCAAGGGAAACAGTTGACCATATACAGAAGTGGCAGAGAACAGTCTTCTGGGTTGAGTTCCAACTCCTTCAGAATCATTATTTCTGATTGAACCAGATAGGTATTTCTCCTTACCACTGTTCCACATACTTCAGCTTAATTCCACATGATTAAGCTTAATTTCCTGGAGCCACAACCAAGTCAGTACTTACACGGGTTTCCAGGGATTCTTCCCCCCACTGAAAGAGGCCAGTTATGGGTTGGAGTAGGAAAAATCTCTAGGATGGACAAAGTTGTGACATAAAATAAGTACACTGGTAATGTAGGGTATTATGGGCCAGTAGCCGGGAATTCTTGCTGAACAAAGAATCCTAACAGAATGAGTATGAGTGTTCAACATTCTGAATCTATGATGATATTCAAAGGAGGAAGGAAGGCACTGATGATTAAGTGTTAAAATTAAAAGTTTCTACCTAATTGATCCATGAAATAATCAATGAAGGATTTTGGTGAAGTTAGATGAGCCATTTCCAAGGGTATTACTTGTCCCAGAGTAATCATAAATAAGAGGTACCTTTCAAATACATGTTCTCAAACCCCTGCCCTCAACAGTGACAGCTCTTGCCATGTGCCTTTGACTCAAGCATCCACCAGCTCTGTGGGTTCTTGCCAAGATGTTGTTTGACCTACACCTGGTTAGTGGAGAAACCAGTGACTTTTTTGTGGTACTGGGGATTGAACCCAGGGGCATTCTACCTCCAAGCTATACCTTCAGCCCTATTTTTTATTATTCTTTTGAAACAGGGTCTCACAAATTTGTGAGAAGAGCCTCACTAAGTAGCTGAGGCTGGCCATGAACCTGCAATCCTCCTGTCTCAGCCTCTCAAGTGCTAGGATTACAAGCGTGCACCACCATGCCTGGCATTAGGTTGTTCCTTTGTTATTAACCTATGAGTTTGAGGGGGAAATGCAGACTCGGGGGGAAAAGCCTCCACCATTTTTCTGGCAGGTCTGTTTGGAGGTGACCCAGGTGAAGGACTACTGGAAGTCAGACCCTGCCTTTCTCCACATGTTTGATGTGCTAGATCAACATGGAGTAACACAAGGCAGAGGTCAATCAATTGTGCTACATACTTAGTCATTTTAGTGACTAGGAACCAAGGACAGTTTGAGGGGGGCCCCCACAAAGCTGGCAGGGAATGTCTTCATTATCCATTTGCCTATTAGATGAGGAAAAGCCAAGAAAATATGGAGTCTCCAGTTGTTAGTTCAAGACCATTAGGGTAGTTTATGTGCAGTAGTGAGTCCAGGTATTCCTAAGTTGAAGTGGACATCCCCTTGAAGTGACAAAAGTATCAAGCAGAATAGAGGCTGTTGCTAATGGTGGGTTTGGCGAGGGCATCACATCCTCTCAAACACTATTGATTTTCTTTCATTAAAGCACTGCTATGGTTTGGATTTAGAATGTCCACCAGACCTCATCAGGCTGCCATGGGGTGTGGCCAGGGACAGTGTTTCCTGGGCAGGCTGCTGTAACTTCCTGCTCATCTCTCCCCAATGCCATGAGCTGATAACAAGCTCTTTGTGTTCTCCACCATAATGCCCTGAGGACCTGCAGCCCTGGCTCCTATTCGGAATCCCGTCTAACATGGAACCCAAATCTTCACAACCATGAGCAAATATAAATTCTTCCTCTAAGTCGTGGTCATCAGGTGCTTGGTTTACAGTGGTGAGAATGCTGAAGCAAATATATATGAAGTAAATGCCACAACAAAGGTAAGTTTAACTCCTAGTCTGATTTCTCCAGTTCTTCATGGTCAGCAATGTTAGAGATATGAAGTACATAAGATAGCTTGCTTTTTCATGACATCTAGTTGTCATTCCCACCAATGCAAGGCAACAGTCCTCTTGTGTGGAAATTAAGAAACCTCAAAGTCACATTGCCACAACACCCCAGAGTATCCCTTCTTCAGGGTCAGTTTGAAACTGCAAAGAAGCAGAGGAAGTGGTGACCAGAGCTGAAGCCACAAGCAGTGGGGCTACTTCATGGGCTGTTACCTGCAAATGTAGCGTGGTGCCTAAGGGCACTCTTACAAGGACAAGGACAAATAATATTTGGAAATACCAATGAAGGAAATAGCAAACAGGATTTGTGTATAAGAAAAGGTCAACAAACAGATCTCTGAAGCCACCTCCACATGTGCAAGAGACACCATTGTGAAGCAGACTTCATGGTGGTGGGGCTTTTCTACCTCTATGCACAAACCAGAGCACATTTTCTCATTCCATTTTTTCAGGGGGGGGGCAATGGATTAGAAAAGAATGACCAAGATCTAAGACAAACCCATACATTGCTGGCCTATCTATTCAAAATGGCATTTTAGTGCCAATGGGTCCAAGAGTCAGTGATACCCCCAAACACATGGCCAGTCGATAGGCCAAGAGCATCTCAAGGAGGGAAGAATGATATCAAGTGAGGAAGAGATAAGGAAGGCCACTTCATCCGAGTCCTGCTCTTTCCAGGGAGCTAGGTATAGCTATGAGCCATCAGGCCACTGTCACTGCACTAGACTTCTGAACATATAATACAATCCTAGGAGAAGTGGAAATGGTCATCCAGGAACTTTTCTAGACAGATCTGGACACCAAGGTTAACTAATAGTCACCCTTTTCAGGTTGTGTGGTACATAGCTGTGCAGCTCCAATAGACATTTCTGAAAGCACGTGGCTAGAAATATGCTTCAGCATGGTTGTTCCAGGTCCATGACCATAGCCATGTCTGCATCTGTCATGGTCCATCCTGTTCGTGATTGATGCCTCTTGGTAGGCCTCCCCCTTGCATGCAGAACTCTTACAGCCATAGTTATGACTCCAAATGCATGTCAGATAAGTTCAGTGTGTTTCCCACCCACAAAGGCTCTATTTCCAGCCTTCTACTTTCCCCTACTTTGTTCCCAGCTTCCTCCTCCAGTGCTGCTGCAGTCTGTAGGGGTGGCTGGGCAAACTACAAGGTGCTGCAGACCACATCTTTTCCCTCATACCACCCTTTGTTGGGGACAATACCATAAAGATCAGCTCTTTCCCGGAGCTATGTGATACTAAGTCTGTAAAAGGCCAACTTGTCTCTGCCACCTCCATCTGAAGCTCCACCACACCTTGGCCATAATCCTCCATCTCCCCAGATCCAATCTGGGGCCATGGGATTAACAAAAGGAATATGCCACCTAACTGGAAATACCCAAGACTGTGGTAGGAAGCAGAGTTGTAACTACAGGGCAGTTTGCTCTTCATTCTGGTTCCAGTGAGCACTTGTGTTCCCAAACAGGAAAGCCACATGGATTTGAGCTTAATAGGCAAGGATCACACTTTGTTTCCAGATCCCAACCATCAGTCAGTGGAACTGGCAGTGGCAAGTACAAATAGCTTTGTAAATTACACTCAAGTCCAGCTGTACTTGGCTTCATCTACAAACTCAGCTAATTTTAGATGCAGTAAGATCCCAACATAGCCCATGAAGCCCCTGGTGACATTAACAAGTCACCAAGTAATCAGGACACCAGTTTGGATCCCACGTTCTTGGCCAAACATCAGAAAGACCAATTCCTGACCAAAAATAATTTCTTACAAAAATTACAGGAAAAATGCATCATTTGCACAAATGACAATGCTCACATTGGTAGGGTGTCTATGTAACAATTTGATGCTTGCTTTTTTATCAGGAGACTATAACTGAATGAGGCAGAAAGAGGCCTTGGGAAATGGCAATATTTGTATCTTAAGCGATATTCAGTAAAAGACTCATCTTCCTACAAAAGATGTTTTAGGTTATGAATCACAAACTGCCTATGCTTTCTACCATGCTCATGGGGGAATGTTCAATTAAATTCTGTAATTTCCTTTTTGAAAGACTCTACCAGCTCAGGGGTGATAGGTAGAGCTTGGTGGTTATGTGCTTCAAATGTGCAAGGTCCTGGGTTCAATCCCCAGCACAACAGAGAACCAACCACCTCTTTCCTAACATACTGGTTGGTATAAGTTCACATTTTTCTTGTTGTTAAAGATGTGAGGCCATGTGGTCTGATAGAGTCCCTCAACAATGCAAGGAATCTGCAGTCAAGGAACCTAAGAAAAATCTCAATGCTGATAAGCTTCTGTTCAGTAACTGTGGCAAAGTTGTGGTGGGGTTTCTCTGATGCCCCTATGCCCTGCATTCTGAAAGCTTCACTCTGTAGTGGTCAGCACTTAGTGGTCAGCCCATGGGGATGGGGACTGTTCTAGGCCTACAAAGATCAGCCTTCTAGGTCATGCCTATTTTCAGACATGATGCCTGGTAGTGTCCTAGTCAGACAGGCTGCCTAATGTTCTTGCCTCATGACTCATGTCATCCCCTCTTCTGAACATCTTCATCTAAGCCAAGGTTTTCGTCAAGTGCACACAACAGAGCCCCTTCTGCCTGCCCAATCCTGCTTCCTCAGGTATTAATCCCTAGAACATATTGGCCACCCAGAAGGTCAAAGGCATCTGGGTTTCCACCTGATTGTGTATCCAAAGGGAGGGGCACTGAGAGATGCATAAGGATGAGCAAATGCCAACATCGAGTCCTAGGCACCACAGGTTTTGGCACCACTGCTGTGCAAAATAACCATCACGGGAAGTGCCCATCTGCTGCCAAGTAACATCTTGGAAAACCAGAGCTGCCATGTACAACAGCTTTGGCAGAGAGTCGCTGGGACATCCTCAGGATACAATATATCCCTGTGCATTTACTTGAATCACCTTTCCCACCTTGTAATCTCACCCACTTCCAGAATTTTGCATCGTGGTCTCTCCCAGGCTGCTCCACAAGCAGCTTGGCAGCCTGTTCAAGACCGTGACAATGACAGCATTTCTCCACTGTGCGAAAACATTGCCATCTTAACCACCTATTTGCCCCAAGCACTTATGCCACATCCCTGGAGGAACTAGATAACAGCGGAGGCAGCCGTGCCCTGACTCGCCTCATCAGTTGTGCCTGATCAGATGCAGCATGTGAGGCCCAAGTGTCACCTGCATGCCTTCTCTGGTCAGAAACCACCTCTGGTGGACCTTGCATTTCTAAAGTCCCCTCTATGAGGGGACAATGCAAGGAGACACAGCCTTCCCATTATCAGCTTGCTTTGCCTTCCAGGCTTCCTCTTTAGAGTCCTCTCAGAATTGCCATCACGCTCCACATATCTGTGAATGCTTTTCGTTTCTCTGCAACAATTCCAACTCCAAAAGAATATTGATTCCTTTGTCCTCTATATGTCAGTGCCATGTTCTCACTTTCCCTTTTCTGGATAACTTGAAAGGCATTGAGTAAACGAGATGTTGTATTAGATACTGACTCTTCTCCTCACATCTATTCTTGGAGATGCTATCCCCTTCATGGTTGGGAGAAGCCAAGATTCCAGTTCTGTTTTTCATAGATTAATCCCTCAATTCTGGCAGAAGTTCATGGTTTCTATCGTGGGATCATGAGGCTACTGAGACCTCAGGTATAAGTCTTCAGTGCCTCTTCACTGCCTCTGAGAAGTCATGAGTGTCAGGGCTGTGGTAGACAATGCATATAAAACCCATCTGCCCTGTGGTCTTAGCATCCCAAGTGCCAAGAGGTTCCTTGCTAACCACCCCCATGAACATGAGCATTTCCTTGGAGAAGCTTCTTGGTCTATAAGTTAATGACAATAGTGTGAACACGTGTGTTCTCCAAGTAGCAACACCCCCACAATCCAGAGAAACTCAAGCAACAGTCCTTCAAAGAGCCTTAATGGTGGAGCAGCTCAGCAGTATCAGTCTCCTTAGCAGCTCAACTACTATTCAAAATCCATCAGCTCAATCAATGCCATACCTTGCAGAGTTGGTGCCCAGTGACTGAGGCCCTTTCCTCATCTCCCATGTCCTCAATGCCAGCTACACTGGGTGTTAGAATTTTCCTCATTAGTGCTACCAGACAGGAGTAGAGAATATCAGGTGGAAAAATGAAAATCTAAGTGACAGGAGTAGAGAATATCAGGTGAAAAAATGAAAATCTAAGTGAGGGAATGCCTGTATCTTCCAGAAAATGTAAGAACTTTCTAGAGAGCCATAGGAATAAACAGGTAGCTGTAGTTATGGGACAGCTGTAGGAGATGGTTTATCCTTTGTAGGAAAAGTTGTAGTCAGGTGACAAGATAGAACCAAAACTCCCTACAACATTTTTGATTATTTTTTATAATAATTGGTGCATTGTAAGCATACATCTTTGTTAGGTACAAGCTGATAAAGGCATATATGCACACATTTATCATTTAACCCCTTCCCCAATTCCCTCCCCACTCCCTCGCCCTCCCTCCTCAAGTTCAGTTTTAGTGATTGACCTTGGTATATTTGTGAAAGTACATCATATGCATTAGGGTGTCTCCCTTCCCAACCCCCTCCCCCCCCCCCCCGGCCATCCCCTTCAGTTATATCAACTTCTTTGCTTATCTAGGGTTTTTCCTTTTTCATCTAGAGTCTCTCTTGTGCCCCATCTTCTCCCTAGCATCCACGTATTAGGGTGAACATATGCTTTTTTACCCTTTGTGACTGACTAATCTCACTTAACATAATGTTTTCCAGTTGCATCCGTTTCCAGACAAATAACATGATTTTGTTCTTTATGGCTGAGTAAAATTCCATTGTGTACATATCCCAGTTTTGTAATCCATTCATCTGTCGATGGACATCTTGGCTGCTTCCATAGTGTGGCAATTGTGAATTGTGCAGCTATAAACAGATACACATGTGTTGGTCTGATAGTTTGGTTTCCATTCTTTTGGGTAGATACCCAGAAGTGGTATTGCTGGATCATATGGTAGGTTCATTCCCATTCATCTGAGGATCCTCCATATTGTCTTCCAAGGTGGTTGCACTCATTTGCAATCCTACCAACAATATATTAGGGTCTCCACTTCTCCACAAGCTCGCTAGCATTTGTTGTTGTTCGTGTTTTTATGATTGCCATTTTGATTGGAGTTAGGTGAAATCTCAAGGTAGTTTTCATTTGCATCTCTGATTGCTAATGATGTAGAACATTTCCTCATACATTTATTGGCCATTTGTATTTCTTTTGTGAAGTGTCTATTTAGATCCTTTGTCCATTTTGATTGGGTTATTTTTCTTAGATGTGATTTTCTTGAGTTCTCTGTATATCCTAGATATTAGGCCTCTATCAGAAGAGTAGCTGGCAAATTTTTTCTCCCACACTGTGGCTCTCTGCTGAGGTTCTTGATAGTTTCCTTTGCTGCACAGAAGCTCTTCATTTTAATGCAATCCCATGTATTGACCTTCCTTTGAGTTGCTTGTGCTTTTGGGGTCTTGAGAAAGTTTTTTTTACCTGTGCCTATGTGTTGAAGTGTTGGTCGTATGCCCGCTTCAAGATGCTGCAAGGACTCTGGCCTGACTTCTATGTCTTTGATCCACCTTGAGTTGACTTGTGCAGAGTGAGAAAGTGTGGTTTATTTCCATTTTCCTGCATATGGTTAACCAGTTTTGCCAACACCATTTGTTAGAGGCTTTTTTCTAGTGTATATTTTTGGCTCCATAGTCAAAAATCAATTGACTACACATGTGGGTCTGTTTCCTAGTCTTATTTTTTTCTTTTGCGGTACTGGGGATTGAACTTAGGGGTGTTCTACCTCTGAGCTATGCCCCCAGCCCTATTTTTTATTCTTTATTTTGAAACAGGGTCTCAGTAATTTGCAGAGGGCCTCACTAGGGAGCTGAGGCTGGCCGCAAACCCGGATCCTCAGGTCTCAGCCTCCCAAATGCTGGGATTACAAGCGTGCGCCACCACACCCGGCTTGTTTGAGTCTTCTATTCTGCTCCATTGGTCTATGTCTGTTTTTGTGCCAATACCATGCTGTCTTTATTACTGTGGTTTTGTAGTAGAGTTTGGAATCAGGTATTGTGATACCTCCTGCATGGTTCTTGTTGCTAAGAACTACTTTGGCTATCCTGGACTTTTTGTTGTTCCAAATGAATTTAAGGACTGATTTTTCTATGTCTGTGAGGAGTGACCTTGGTAACTACAGAACACTTCCTGTTGGTCACTCAAGTGTGTGGCTTAGTTTTGGGTGCCGATTTGAGTCATAGGAAAATAAAGAATTTGAAGTCTGACTGAAGATTGATGTTAAGGAATTCAGTTGCTGTGGGGTATAAAGGTGTTGGTTGTCTGAAGTTGGTTTGACACATGCACATGTCTCAGTATTGTGAAATCAGGGTCTGATACTTGCCTTAAAACAGAAGGCTAGAAGTGGGTAAAGACAAGAGTTGTTCTATGTGGGTCATGCTCAGTTGAGTTGAACTACTGTCTAGTTCTGTAGTTTATAACATTTTTAGTAAGCAGAACTAGACACTTTCCAAACCATCCAGGAGACAAGATGCTGCATTCTAAAGTTTTACACACAGCCCCTCGAATTTTCTCTTTTCTTAGCTTGTGCATTACACTTCATTTCTTGGGTCTGGAAGTATTCACAGCCTACACAAACATGGCACCCTCTAGAGACCTCTGAATGCCTCTACCATTTTCACCAACATAGACACGTCTAAAGATTCTGTAGAAATCTTGAACTCATTACAGTGGGCTTGCATCAGTGCCAAGATAGCTAAGGCAAACCAAGGACATTTACTTTGTGAACATAGCATCCCACTTGTCTGCTGTGCAAATGACCATGGCAAGGACCAGAGCTTCCTGCTTAACATACTTTTATTTGTGGTATGGTACTGAGGGTTGAACCCAGGGGTATACTGCCTCTGAGTTTTTCTGCTTGCCCTTTCCCCCCCAGAAAGGATCTCCCTAAGTTGGAGGGACTTGCTAAGTTGTGAAGATTGGCCTCCAACCTTGGATCCTCCCAGCTTTATAATCTGAGGACTTGGGAGGCCAGTCGTGCACCACTGCACAGATCTGGCCAGCTATTTATTCTTTAGGGATGTTTTAGTGAATGTTTGGGCATCTGCTTCCAAATTGCATTATTTAAGGCTCAGAGCAAGGATTGCCCAACCATACCACAACTCACTGCAGTCTTCATTTCTTACATAAAGTCTGCTAGCTATAGGCAATGGGAAGTGGAAGAATTGGGTTGGTGGAGTCACTCATAAGATTTGAGCTAAAGCAAGCATGGGGGAGAGACCAACTCTGGGAAACCCTGTTTCCCAGCTGTGATAGATTCTCCTGACAGCCCTTCATACTAATGAAGGCTCCCTATTTAACAGGGTGGAAATTCGGGATCATGCCAACACTGGCAAAGGGCTTGCTCTGCCATAGACCTGAGCAGTCAGGATTGTGGGGTCCTCTCAGCGAAAAGGGGGCCCCTACCCCGATCTCCCTGGAGCGTCTACCCCGAGAGGGGGTTCCCCGCGGAAAAGGAAGGTCGCGCCGAAATGAACACACACAGCGGGGACTGAGCATTGGAGAACTCATCCGTTTATTACATGAGGGGCAAGGTGTTATAGGATCTAGCAAAAGCTGAAAGGCTACCAATCCTCCGAACATAAATTGTAGCAAGGCAAAGTGAAAACAGAGTAAAAACGGAACAAAACAAAGCAAAAAACCCCAGAAAACAAGCAACGTCAGCAAGTAGCAAGATAAAAATCCCTGCAAGTTTGTAAGAACAGACCTGGTTTGGCCTCTGCAGGTCTTTTGGGCAGATTTCTGCTGCTGTGGG
>PVLC010026852.1:0-22358 GCA_004027655.1 Graphiurus murinus
TGCGCCACCACGCCCGGCTGAGACTCTATTTTAAAATTAAAAAAATAAAAATAAAAAAGGGCTTGGAGGTAGAATGCCCCTGGGTTCAATTTCTAGTACCAAAACAACAACAACAACAAAAACTGCACATTCTTAGGACCCATTCCAGATCCACTGGACCAGAGGCTCTGGGGTGGGCATAGCCACCCGTGTCTTCACAGGGCCCCCAGGTCATCCTGATGTTTGCTAGGATTTAGGAACCATTGTTCTAACAACTATAGTTTATGACACTACTTAGGAAGCATCTCACATACACTTCAGAATATTCCGAACTCCAGCTTAATGTTTCCGTGGATGGCAAAGTAGTGCTTTTGGTTTTATCCCCAGAGTCTTCCTTCTCTTCTCCTGAATTCTGAGTTATTCGATCTATACTGCTGAAAACCTGGAAGGCAAATAATCAGAGCTTGTTAATATCTTCTAGACAGAGCTTGTCAGAAAAAACCTCAAGTCTTGGGAGAAAAAACTGAGAGTATGACTAAAGTGTGAACTGGGACCAGGTATTAGGAAAGCACTTGCAATGTTGTTTACTTGAATCCTGAGATGAAGGGTCTGTGTGTAGGAGTGTGCCTGATTGGAGTGGGGAGCTATGAATTCATCCCCCTCTCTCACCCTATCTCATGGACTTTGTATCTGCAAACAAAATCCATAGATGCATCGAGGTTTCTAGGCCTCAGGATCAATGCACATCTTAGATTACTTTTTAACCATGAAGTCAATCAGAAAAAGAAAATAACAGAGAAAAAAGGTTTAATGGCTACCAGTCAGGGGTAGGAAGAAGAAAAATGAATTGAAATTGAGTGCAATGAGAAGAATAAATTATCTGTTTCAAGACTTGGGTGGGGGTGGGAACATCCACTGGGGGAAGGGAGGGTTGTAGTACATACTTGGTTATAAGAGCCAGACATACTGTTTGTCTTACAAATCACATACACAGGCAGGCAGCTTCCTGTGTTGGTACTGGGATTCCTGAAGGGGATCCGAGCTCAGGCAAACCCAAGGTCCCATTTTCTTCCTACCTCTTTTCTTTCTCCTCCCTTCTTTCCTTCCTATTACCATATTGGGGATTTAATCCAAATCTATCTGCCTCTATCTATCTATCTATCTATCTATCTATCTATCTGATATATCACCCATCACCTGTCTATCATGATACTGGAAATTGAACTCAGGGTCTCACGCTGCTAGGCAACTGCTCCCAGCCTCCCCCCCCCCCTTTTTAAAATTTGAAACAAGATCTTACTAAGTTGCCCAGGCTGGCCTTGAACTTGTAATTCTCCTGCCTCAGCCTCTCAAGTAGCTGGGAATATAGGTGTGCACCACTGTGCCCGGCTGTCTCAACCCATTTTTGAATCTCTCTTGTCTCATAGGAAAGATGGGCGGTAAAATGGGGTCCTGAAATCCCAGTACAGGGAGCATGTCCCATGTTCCTACTCAGTTACTGGCTGCTTTCATGGGGATGGCCATCAGATCTCCTACAATCTGCTGCGATTAGGAGGAAAAGATTAGGCTAAAGAGCAGGAGACAGGTAAAATGAAACACTTTCTAAGTCAAAGAAGGACCTGATTTAGAGTGGGCCTTGGGGTCCAGAGTTCAGGTCATGTTCCCAACACCCATTTAGTTAGTAAAATTTGTCCTGGCTCTGGGGCTGATTTGCCACCACCCTCTCCAGGGAAAACCCTACTTCTATGTCATTCCCATAAACAGAGAGGGTAGTGCTAGCCAATTTGCAGATGCACTCTAAGTAATCACTTAGAAAAAGATGCAGAGCACTTTAAAATCACAAAATGTTACCAAAAGAGCTAAACAATAATCATGCAAAATGCCATGGCAACAGAAAACACGTAGCAACTGAAAATAGCAGGAGGGAGGGAGGGTGCCCTCTAGGTTTATTTCCGTTTTCCCTACCCTGTCTCAAAACTATTTTCTTTGTTTGTTTTTTAATCTTACCACTGTCAGTAAAAAGACATCTTCCTCAAGCATCAATTTTATTCTACCATTTCCAAAATCCTATCTCGGCTTCCAACTGCCTTTTCAATATAACTTATAATTTCTATTGCTGGTTACAAGACTTTCTCATTCCATGACCAACTGTCCCCAGGTAAATTTGTTTCTGTTTAGGACCAAGCCTTCTCCTTGTGTTTTGCTCAGTGTAATCCTAGGAGAGGGTCTTGCACACAAGGAAGTCACATTCTTCAATATAAGATGAAAGAAATGGGGTGAGGCCTTCACGGCCTGGCTCTTAGCTAGAATAAGGGACACGCAAGCAAATTCATCAGATGGATGGCTGTCACAAAGAGATGACTATGTGTGCAAGCCTATGCCTCAAAAACCAAAATGAAACAAACAAAAGCCAATTTATGGACAAAGAAAGCTACTTCCATAATGGGGGGGGGGGGTCCTGATTATCAAGAAGACAGGGTCATTTTTCCCTAAACACAAAAGAATTCTAAGCACAAGAGACCTCAAACCCCACAAAAGGTAGGTGGTTTTAGGATCCAGTCCAATTGCATAGAACACTGACTACTGGCCAGTGAGAGAATCCCCCAGACACTGTGTTGATGCCCCAGTTCACCTACTTTTGAAAACCGATGTGAACAGGAGGAAAACTGCCTGATTTCCACACTGAAGTCTTCATCATTTGTGTCATCTTCTTCCTCAGTTTCCATGTGGTGATACTTCTCAGACCGAGCTGCAGAGAGATGTTTGGAAACAGTTGCAATGACTCAAAATGTCCACTTTTAATTTAGCAACTTTAATTATGAGCATCTGTATCAAAACAACATTAAGAACTTGGAGGTATAAGGCTGGAGGGCTGGAAAGTGGAGATGATTTTTTTTTTTTTTTTTACACAGTAAAGGCCAAACAGTGTCCTATGTCAGATAATGCACATACTATCAAAATAACTTGTGTCATCCTCTGATTCCAGTTGGGGGATAAATTCCGCCTTCTGTCTCAGCAAACTGTTCCAGTCTAGAGAACGGAAGAAGCGATGCTGCTTGACTTCATATGCACCACCTGCAAGGGGAGAAAGGGAGAGACAGAAAGTGGTAAAATATCCCCCAAGCAGAGGTAAATAGCAGATCTCAACAACTTAAAACATTTATCGGCAGAAAAGTGAAAAGAGTCATGGAAATCACATTTTTTTTCACTCTATAACCAGAACTGGAAAAAAAAAATTTCCCATAATTTATCAGCAGGAGATCTGATTTTGCTAACAGCAGTTGCTATGGCACAGTTTTTCTTTGTTAATTTTTCCATGACTTCCTCCATTTTTCAAAGGTTAATGATGCGGCCACTTAAAAACACATTATACTGAACCTGGGGACCTGGACGTATGTTGGCCCAAAGCAGACTCACTCATTACAAACTCAGACGAATTCTAACAAGGTACAAAATGTGTTCACAGCAATATTTCCTCTGAAGGTAAGGTTAATAATGATGAATTTTTTTGTAAATACTATATAATGGTTACCATTCAATTTTATTGGATTGCTCATTAACATACATAGGAATTAGATTGTGTGGCTTAGATTCTTAAGTAAGGAACTCACAAACCTGTTTGAGAGATTTATAATGCATCCCACACAAATCAATCACAATACCTAAGTTTGAGGCTTCTTTTTGCCAAGTCAGCAAGATAGCCCAATTTGGTAAGGTGCTTTTAATTTTGTTGATGATTTTAATGAGTGATTTTGAAGAGTGGGCCTCATAAAAAATATGAATGCTGTGCCCAGTATACAGAGAAGAAGGCACACATTATGAAATCATAGCATGAGAATCTAGCCCCCAAACTGCCACCAGCACAGACACTGTTGATGAGAAAAATAACAAAGAATTGATCCTGAAAAACCACTAGGAAGAGAGATTTTGCAAAAGACCAATGCCAGGGTCTAATGAGCCTCCCTAGGGGGAGACCACCTCTAGTTGTAATGAAAATGCTTCTTCCCTGCAGTCGTCACCCATGCCTCTCATCCTGTCCTCTGTGGGGTACAAAAGAAATCGGACGGGAAAAGTAAACCGTATGGAAAGTGGGCTCTGATTGCAGGAGGAGGGGCTGAGTGTGTGGTTCAAAGATGTGGCTCTGTCCCTCTAGCACAAGGCACAGCTTCAGCTCTAGCTATAAACTTGTCCAGGAGAAACTGGTGTTCTGAACACAATCTCATAGAGAGAAGAGCAAAGCAAGCAAGCAAAGGAAGGCAGATGGGTTTTCCTTTACAGAGCATTGGATTAGAATCTTGACTCAAGTTTCTATCCAAGTGTTTTCCATGTTTCTAGCAAGATAATGAAGTCTGAGGTTAATCACAGCAGCAACAGTAGTAAACGCAGCTATGACTTGTGGTCCAAGTACTGCAATAGGTGCTGTACAAAAGAATCTTGTTTCCTTTAATTAAATAATTAGAAATAATCACATGAAGTGAGCCTTATCAACTCCAATTTTTGATGAGGGAAACTAAGGAAAAGCTATAAAACACACTGAACCAAGATCCCCAGAGAGTAAGGATGAGAGGAGCTATACTTGTCTGTCTTTATAAACACCCAGGCCACACAGAATCCCACTTCCTCACCAGGAGGGGGCGCACTTTGGGTTACTTCTACTCTGCTATGTCTCCTGCTTCAGTTTAAAATGGATTAGCAATCACCAAGATAGGGGGACTGAGCCCATTCACAGGACATTCTACAGCAGCTCCCCACATCACGCCCCAATCCACCACGCATCCTGGCTCTCACCTAGAACAAATCAATGTCCCCAAACGCCAGTGTCATTCTCTTCTAGTGCTCTTTTACTTGCAGAAGAAAAATAAAAAGCCACGAGGACTTAAGTTTTCCTACCCAACTCCTTCAGTGTGCTGATGACAAAGGGTCCACGGAGGAGTCAAGCCCAGAATGGCCCATGACACACATCTCTGTACTTCCAGCCCGGCAGCCGTGGGTCTGGCAGCACAATGACTAGCAAGTCAGCTGCTGCTCGTGGAGCCTTATCATTGGCACAGTCCTGGCATTCTGGGCTGCTTGCTCAGCTTTACCCAGAGAAGCAGTATCCCAAGGCCAAAGGCTCAAACAGCACGTCTGGACCACACCACTGCCTGACTGCATCCCTCCAAGAACCAAGCTGACAAAAACCTTTGCTTCCTCTCTGTGGATGACAACAAATGGATCCTCCCCAAGGAGTCACAGCCCACTGAGGGTAAAAGTCACATTTCTCACCCTCTGTCACCTCACTGAGAAGAAGGTTGGTTATCAGTGGGTTCTGCTTCTCATATTCTTAGGCAGTGATGAGAAAGAAGAGAATGAAAGGAACGAGTTGGGAGAAAATGACCGCTGAGCTAAACTGTTGGTCAAAATGTAGGTGACGGCATTATGAGCTAAATGCAAATCACTTGCACAATGAATTCTCTCACTGTAAGAATGCACCATGACAGGAAAAGAAGGGGAACTGGGTATTTCTTGAGCAATTACACACTAGGCTGAATGTACCAAATACCTTTGTGAACATTTTAATATTTGCTCCTCATGCTAATCCTAGAAGGTGTATGGTATGCCCATTTTCACAGACTACTAACTAAGACCAAGGGCAAGGAAGAAACTGTTCAAGCCCTCACAGGTGGCAGTCCTATCTATGCAGTGCTGAGGTCCTGAGGTGTGAGCCAGGCTGCCATTGAACTCTCTCCAAGTTTGAGGGCTTACTTAGTTCAAGGAAGACAAGGGCCCAAATTGCCAGTTATGTTTGACTTGATGTTCACCCTTGCATTTTCTCTCTTTTCATGGAAGTTTCTTAAACATCCTTTATGTTCTTCACACCCTTTTTCTCAGCCTTTCTAGTCTCTCGGGTGAATGTGCATTCACACATTTTCACGGTGCATTATTTTGCCCACTAAATATGCATTAAATACGAAATGCTGTCACTGGAAGCAGCGTGGCAGGCCTGCAGGATCCTCATTCTCCCAGTCCTGCTGGGACATGCCATGTCAGACCTGCCTGTTTGGCAATCACTTCTTGACAATGCTCAGATCTCAGGCAGTGTCTTTGCTATGTCTCATTTGGGCTTCTGCTAGGGGATTTGTTCCTCAAGCTGTCAAAGCCTAAAAAGACTGAACGCAGCAGTCAATGAGAAAATGTGCAGAGAAATAACTTGCAGCATATGATGTACAAACATGGGTATGCTGACCACCCTCGTGGCCTTGTCTTTTTAAGTCAAGCCCAATCAAGAATCGAAGTATTCCTAGAGGAGGGCAAAGGGCAGAATATCAAGTAGAAAAACTCTCCAAACTGACACTTGAACACAAAGGGAAGGGGGACTCCTGAGTCTCTTTTAGAAAGGGCGAGCCCATTCCAATATATCCTGTCAGATCTTAGGAGGCAGTTTCTCTGGGTCAGTTGAGCAGGATGTCTAAATAGATACTTGTATTAGTGTAGGGTGATCTGAAAATGCCACTGCTTCTCACATTTGGCTCAAGTGAGTAAAAAATTACTCCTTAAAACCCTGCCCCATACACAGTCTTGACACCAATTCTTTGACAGCTACCCATCTCTCTTGAACAACACAGCAAATGTGACTGCAGGCCACAGAGGGTGGGAGATAACAAGTTTGCTCGTCACTTTAGACAAGTGGGAAAGCAAATAGGGTGGGAAGAAATATATAGAACACAGTTCAAGGAGTTCAACAGGCTCAAAGGTAGGAGCATTACCACCATTCCTATATGCAAAAGGAAAACTCTCGCAATTCTATATGCAGGAAATTCAAAGTAACTCCAGTATTGTCACACCTGGTTCTCAGAACCTTAACCTGGATGCCCTTTCTGAATCCTCACAGTTATCCTGTGAAGTACTGTTACTAAAAGCCCTTTTCACACGTGGAGAAACAAGAAACAAAAGGGGAAGTAACCTGCCCATAGTCACACAACTGAGATGTAAACTCAGGCAATCTGGCTCCAGAGTTGGCGCACTTAACCCTTATTTGCATTGTTTAACAAGTTAAAGGGCCACTTGTCCACAGAAAAAAGCAGATACACTTAGAGCTGCAGTTAAGAGGCTCAGCTCAAAAATGTTTCCTGATTTTAGACTTTCTTGGACTCTCTAATGCGGGGGTCTCCAAATTTTGTGTGTAAAGGCCCCAGCAGTAAACATTTTAGTCCTTGTGGGCTACACAGTCTGTCATGACTACTCAACATTGCCATTGTAGCATGAAGGCAGCCATAGATATGTTAACCAAATGGCATTATTGTGTTTCAATAAAACTTTATTTACATAAACAGAAGGTGGCCAAATTTGGCCCACAGGCTATAGCTTGCTAACTTCTGTTCTAAAGTATTATCATAAACTCTAGTAATGTAGCACACCATAGATAAGAATAGAGTCCACTAACAGGGGAATCTGTGGGTGAACATGGAGAATAATAAAAATATCTGGAACTGTCACAAATTATTTTTTTCTTGGAAAAAATGGGGTAGAGAATAATTTTTTCAGGCTTTTCTCATATTTTTATTAAAATTAAACAGTTCAGAGTAAACCACCCATCAAGCCAACAATTTCCACTGATGAAAATTAGGAATACTGGCTAGAGTACACGCATTTATATTTAATATTTTAGTCCCTTCAAGACAAATTCACACACTAGGGCAGACTGGGAATGATACTGGGATCTCTGAAGTCTGTCTATTAAGAATATAGGGAAGAACAGGAAATATAAAACCGCCAGCAGAACAGTCTGGAAAAATAATCAGCAAGAAACAAATCTATTTCCTTAATCTTGAAAGGCAGTGGTTTTTAGTTCTCTTTCTTGAGTCATGGTGCTGATCACTCTGATAGGATAGCCTGGTTCAACCCCAGGCCCTCATTTCTAGTAATTAGTTTAAGAACTGATAACCCATTTGAAAACCTGTGGATAGTAAACCTGCTGGGTCAGATCCTTATGGGAACATACATTAAAAACAAAAACAAAAGGAGCTCCTCATATCTAATTCTCCACTTCAAAGATCCCAGACGAATTTTTTTTTTCCAGGACAAAGAATTGCATATGCCCTTAAGATTTATTTATTGAAGGAAATTAAGAATTTCTGCTTTGCAAAATACAAAAGCATTAAAAACAAAGACAAATAATAACTAACCCTCAGTGTCTATACTGCTCTGAATCAGAAAATAAAATCTCAAGTAATATTGTTATACCGTGTTGTAGTCATGTCCTACATCAACTAACAGATGTTATCTATACAACAGCAAAACACAAACAAAGGCCTCTGATTGCTCCACAAAGACATTATTTCTTCCATATTGGCAAAATCGAAACACATGTGCTCTAACCTGTTCCTAGCCTCTCCAGAGGATTCTGCCTGAGAAGCAAAGTAATCAGATCCTGGGCGTCCGGTGGTGGGGCCTCATCCTTCTCCGGCCAGTTGATCTCATCTAGAATGAAGAAAAAAGTTGATAACTTTATTTTTCAAAGGGTGGTCCAAGTCCCAACAGCATGAACATAACCTTGATATTTGTTAAAAATGCATACTTTCAGGCCAGACCCCAGGCCTCCTGAGGTGACTCTGCATATTAAGGTCCTCAGTTGAACTTCTACGTGCAGTCAAGTGCGAGCAACATTGTTTTTTGGGGGAGGCAGTACTAAGGATTGAACCCAGGGGCATTCTATCTCTGAGCTACACCCCCAGTCCTATTTTTTATTCTTTATTTTGAAACAAGATCTCACTAAGTTGTGGAGGGCCTCTTTAAGTAGCTGAGGCTGGCTGAGAACCTGGATCCTCCTGTCTCAGCCTCCCAAGTACTGGGATTACAAGTGTGCGCCAGTACGCCTGGCTGCGAGCAACATTGTTTTACAAGGTACAACTAGCACAGCTTTCTACAAGGTAGGGAGAGAATATTTCAGGAAGTTGTATTTTTCATTTGCTTTTTTGGTTCATTTTTTGTTTGGAAGAATTGGCTCCCAGCAAGTTGCCCTCCTAGTTATTGAGAGGACTCAATATAATAGAAACTCTAGACACCTATGTTCCAGGTGCCCACTCATGGGCAAATCCTGCAAGAGTAAGATTCTCTCGCTTACTATCCTCAACTGAGAATTTGGCCATGCCCATGGAGTTCGAAGAAGCAAAAAATTATTTTGCAAACAGTGACTGCTCCTAGAGACAAAGGCCAAAGTGCTAAGCCCAAAGAAGAGTAAAACTCAAGGTAATCATAGTAATGAGAGTATTTAAAATCTACCATAAATATTAGAATGTGTTCTCACTCTAAAGGAGTTTGCCTGAAGATAGGTGTGTGTGTGCTCGTGTGTATGGAAATGCAATAAAAACATGAGTTATTTCTGTGTGTGCCTGCCTCTAGCTTCCTTAGCTGCAGTTTAAATCTGATTTGGAAAAGAAAACATGAATATGCATCTGAGCCGTAAGGCATGGAGAACAAAGCCAGCATTTGCTGCTTGTGTTAATTAAACAGTTGATTCCCCTTGCCACTCAGGCCTTGGTATGTCAGAAAACAGCCTAGTTATAAATCCATAAACAGCTCAGATATTGTTTAAAGGGGTTATACACTGCAGGCAACTCACAAATCTACTTTGTTAAAGTTTACAAATATGCTTGGCTTGCAAAGTCAATGTTAGAAAATAATGCTGTGATTAAGGGGCTTCTCATATGCAAAATGAATTTCTCCCATATTTCCACTGCTGGCCCATGAAACTACAGTCCATAACAGACCGGAGGTGGTTGATGGAGATGTCAGAAACGCCTGACAGACTTTCAGGAAGACAGGCCTTTTTGATCTATGCTTCAGGGGAATTTATAATATCAGCAGGTAGGGTAGTGATAGATCCTATTTAATTATCATTTAGCTTTGCCACAAGCCACATGACAATAGTTAGGGTCAGCTTGCAGGTTAAGATCTAAAGGTTATTGAATTTTAAATGAAAGATGAACAGCTGTTGCAGAAATAACATTACACCATAACAACTACCAATGAAATCATTAACAATCTGTGGATTCAATTTGCTTCCTACCCATTCTCATTATTTATTATTTGGTAGACATTTGTTTTCGGGGTTTATTACATTTTTGTTAATTTCTTCATTATGCCATTAGCCATTTTTTCCCATTTATGTAAATATTACTCATATTAACCTTTTCTTCCCTGGTGCAACTTTCCTATTATGGAAAAGAAGAGCGGATGACAATTAAATCATTTGTAAATCCCACACCAATTCCTTTTGGCAAAAAAAAAAAGAGAGAAAAGGCACATGATAAAAGTTGGATACATTGCAAGCACATTTCCAAATTCCATGTTAACAAAACTTCCTCAGATCAATTTTCACCACATATTGCTCTCTTGAGATGGAGAAATGCTATGATAAGTGAGTTATTTTAATTTGTTGGCTCGACAGTTTGATAAAGGTTAACATTTTCATAGTGAAAACGGTGACACTCAACAGATTTACATTAAATAGCTGCTTCCCAATAGTGGCTTAAAGATAACTCCTGATGATATTTACCACTGATGACTTGTCCAAATAGCTCTTCTGGAGTGTCCCCAAAGAATGGCACACAGCCAACCAGAAATTCATAGAGGATAATCCCCATAGCCCACCAGTCCACTGGCTTCCCATAGCCCTGCCGGAGAATCACTTCCGGGGCAATGTATTCAGGAGTGCCACAGACCTGAAAGACAATTGCAATATTAGAATAATTGGAATGCTATTCATGAATTAAAATGAGCAAAATGATAAACACCAATTATTTTGCCTAACGTGTACCTGTTCACTTAAATGGATGCACAAGGACAAAGATCTTAAAAACAACAATTTTTAGTGTATATATAAAACCAAGGCAGCCAGGTGTGGTGGTGCATGCCTGCAATCCTAGAACTGGGGAGGCTGAGACAAGAGAATCACAGGTTTGAGACCAAACTCAGCAACTTAACGAGACCCAGTTTTGAATAAAAAAAATAGAGCTGAGGGTATAGCCCAGAGGTAGAATGCCCCCCCCCCCCGGTTCAATCCCTGGTAACACACACACACACACACACACACACACACCCAAGGCAAAATATCACTTTAATACCAAAGAAAGAAAGTTTAAAATTCTGCTTTAATGTTAAATTACCTGTAATATTTAGTTTTAAGCAGAGACTCTAACCCTGTTTGTTTAGTTATTTTATAATATTTAAAACATCTGTAATTCTCAAATTTAAAATAGTAATGCATTTTTAAATCTGTCACTATCAGAGGCAGTTTATTATTTTATATGACCAAATTGATTCACACTCTGGTCATTTCATAAAGGCATGACAGTTGAGATGTGTTTACCTTAAGTAACTTTACAATGAACAGATTGTGGGCACATGGTAATGAGGCATGCTTAAAGGGAAATGGGCCATGGCTCAGATTTTAGCACCCGCGATTCTACAGTGCATCATGAGTTTCACGAGTACCCCATTGAGACTCCTGAATTCCTTACAAAAACAGTTTTCCATTTGTCTCTCTCACACTCTCACTTGTGTGCAATTAGATCGTTCGTCTTGCTAATAGACCATAATACTGGGGGAGGAACGTGGAGGGAGCGGACAGTTCAAAGAGGCCCAGGGAGACAAATGGGAGCAATTTGCACTTTATTAAATGTAAGGCTTATACAGACATCTAAACTACCAGCACTAATGTGAAGATGGCCTACACATGATGATTTCATTGGTATTTCTTCTTAGTGAAGAACTGCATCCAGCTTACCTGTTTATCCAGGAACTCTCGAGCATCCTTCTCAATATGACCCTCATAAAGATTGGTAGTCATGCTCATTAGTCCCACCTTAGACAATCCAAAGTCGGTTAGCTTTATATGCCCCATGGAAGTAACCAACAAACTATGAAGCAGAAGGACACAGAGAACAATAATCACTTTGAAGCTGCTTTATTTTTCAGACTCCCCTCTTTCTTCATTCATTTGTAAGACTATTCATGTATCTGTATCAACCTTCTTATAAAACTCAGCCTGGACAGAGATGGAGTCACACAAAGACGTCAAATACTTGCATCTAGTGGCTGAGTGTAATTCATAAGGGAGGACCCAGGACAAGGCAAAGCTCATCTATGTTGGAGAAGCCACATATAGTATCATTTTTATAACACTCTGAAACTTAGAAAAATTCAAGTATGGAACTCTGGCTCCTTTCCATTTGGGGAATAAGAAAATAGAAAGGGCTACGAATAATTTCATGTCATACATCAGGAATTAAGATAAACAACTCGTCTGCGATTCAAATGAGACACAGATAAAAACTTGGACAGAAAAATGTAGTATTGTTTCAGATTTCAACTTCTGGCTCTAATTTAAATTTCTACTCATTAAACACAAAAGCTGTATTTCTTCTACATGCAAAGAACTTTCATTTGGATATATTTTAAATGCTTTATTGTAAGTAAAAAAAAATAAAAAATTAAAATAGTATTATATTAAAAACAAAATAAAAAGAATAGAGGAATTAAAAATAGCTACTGAAAGGAAGTATGCTAAAATTCTAATAGTTTTCTTTGTTTGATAGTACTGTGGATAAATTCTTTTCTTTTTCTCTGTGCTTTCCAAATATTTTGGAATAAGCATGAATTAATTTTATCATAAAAATTTCAAGACACTTAAAATCTTTACATATTAACATGCAATGCTTTTAGAGGTATTTCACATTAGTGAAGAAAGCATGGAATATTTAATAAATGATGTCAAGATGAATAGCTAGTCATTTAGGAAAGATATTCTATCTGTATCTCAAACCAGACAACAAAATGAGCTTCATGTAAATTAAAAATTAATAAACAAAATGTGAGTAAAGTAGAATATAATATCATATATCTTATCTTGGAATAGGGAAGGATTATCTAAGTATGATATCAAATTCAGAAACTATCCAGGAAACAACTAATAGTAGTCTTTATTACTATTTGAAATTTTATATCATAAAAAACAGCTTAAAAAATCATCTGGCCTTAGGGTCATCCTTTTCTCCTATCTCTCATTCATTGTTTTCTCATAAAATTTTATGAGCATTATAGACTTTAAAAATTATTAAAAAGGGCCACAGATACTGTTAAAATATCTCACTTTGAACATTCCAGAAGAATTTAAAAATACGCAAATAGCATTAAATAAAACATTTTATAGACATAAGAAAACATTTGGTGTTATGTAAAAGAGGACATATGTTTCATCAGTGTACATACTTGTCTGGTTTTAAATCCCTGTGTACAATTCCATAATTATGTAGATATTCCAAGGCCAAGACTGTCTCAGCAAAGTACATTCTGGCCATATCCACAGGGAGTGGACCCATGTTTTTCATTAAGGTTGCACAGTCCCCCCCTGTAAAACATGAGGAAAGATTGAGCAGCTACATATCAAGTAGGATTAACAAAGACCATCAGTTTAGATTGCAGAATTTCAAAGCAGAGTCACATTTATAAGTATACCACATTTATAAGTAGAGATTGTGTGTTAAGTAATATGTTCCTAATTAAGATGTGGAGTAGAGAAAACAGATTTAAGACGCGATTTATTCATAATGGAGCAGGTTTGGCTCTACAGTGGAACAGTATTTTGAAAAACTACTAGCATAATGTTAAGATTATAGTAACAATTTAAAGGTTGTTGGTATAAAACACTGATTCTGGAATTAAGCTACCTGAGTCCTATTTGTAGGCTAAGATCATTTGAGCAAACTAGTCTTAGAAGTCTTGGCTGTTTCATCTACAATATTAAGATAGTAATATTGTCATCCTTTATAGGATTATTGTGATAATCTATGTAAATAATTTAAGATATTGTCTGGTATATAGAAAACATGTCATAAATATTGGTTATTATTGTTAAAATAACTACAATGATTAAGAAAGCAAAGTGTTGGTGTAGTAGAATGAAAAATGGATGGGTATCAAGCAACCTTTTATTTTCTGTGTACTATTTAATATCTAGTAAGTCTTTCTTTCTTGGATCTCAGTTTACTTACCTGCAGAATGAAAAGAATTAACTAAAGAATATCTACTGCTTCTTTGAGTTTTATAGTTATGGTATTCTGTTCAAACAACAAGATCTTAAACTTGATGCTTCAAAAATTGTTTTAGCCATTACTGATCTGTTCATTTTATTAATTTTATGTCAACAAGCCATGGCCACTCAAAATCCCAGAAATGTAATGGGGAAAAGATGGAAATAAGATTACTTGGAGCATGTAAAATGCAGACCACAAACCACTTTAAAAAAAAAAAAGAAAAAAGCTGAACATCAAGAAGGCTGGCTAGATTTTCTTGAACGTCTCTCCTTTTCCCTAACTCATTTTTAATTTCATACCATAGATTGAAAAGGATATGTTCTTAACTCATTTAAAAAGAAGACCACTTATAATGAATACTTTTATGATACGTGATAAGATTAAGTAGGAAAAAATCCCATATTCTAACTTTAATGACCATTTAAGGAGAGGTAGTTAGGATTAAAAGCTATTAAAAAAGAAAAACAACCTTTTCCCAAACAGCACTTATTTTCCCATTGTTATAGTAGAGTAGGCACTTTACAAGCAATTATTGTAAGATAATGACTGGGAATACAGCCATCTCATTGCCTGGCTTCAGTTCCTAGGTGGATACAGCCATTATGTGGCACAAGCACAGACGGCTTCAGCAACACAAATGAGCAAGGGATCTCTGGATACAGGTGTCGTGTTTTTTGTCTGAAACGGATTTACCTTCCACATACTCCATGACCATGCACAAGTGGCGCCTTGTTTCAAAGGAGCAATACATGCTCACAACAAATGGGTTTTCTGCAAAAGTCAAGATGTCCCGCTCCACAAAGGCCTGCTGGATCTGGTTTCGAAGGATGAGGTTCTGTTTATTAATCTTCTTCATTGCAAACCTTTGCCGGGACTCCTTATGCCGAACAAAGTAGACTGCCCTGAAAATGAACACAAATATGGGGTTCACAGTGAGAGAAGGTAAGGGTGTTTGGGGGATACAGTAAACCATGCGATCAACTTTTCTTAGTTAAATGGCAGCTGAATTTAAGCTCACACAAGCTATACTGGCAATAGAAATATTCCCTTCCTAGTCCTTTGACTAGGTTGAAATTTTTTTATTTTTATTCTTTCAACAAAGGTCATACATAAAGCATTGGATTTATCTTCACTGCTGAAGAAAGGAACAGGACAGTCCCCAGAGGGAGTTACTTTCCAAAGGCTAGCTGATGTTTTCAGTTTTTCCACAAACAAAACAAAATCTGATACATAAGTCAGAACTGGGAAGGATTAACAAAATTACATGCAGATCACAAGCTAGATCCTTTCTAGCATTAGACATATGTTAGGCACTTTCTCTTGACTGACTAAAGCAATAATTTTCTAAATGATACCCTTGGGATCTGCAAAAAGGACCACAGCTCCTTAGAGTATCTGGTTTCCAGTTAAGAGTAATTTACTTCCCATGAAATTTCCAGATAAATGAGAAGTGTGTAAGGGGTTATATGAGGCCAGTTAGCAACAACAGGCAGCATACTTCCTCACTAGGGACCTGGGCATGTGCTACCCTCCTGCCTGTTCCAACAGAAACATTTCCCAACACGAAAGAGGACAACCATCCTGTCTCCATCCCATGGCCAAGGTGTCAGGCAACTTGACTGTAAAATGAGAAGCCCAGGGGACACTCAAACTGCCTAAAATTTCACCTCAATACAGCAAGACAGTGGACTCCCTCAGGTTGGGGATAATGTAGAGAAAGAAGTCATTAGGAGGAGTCCTAATACCCCGACCAGGAAATGGGTAGCAACAAAGACAATGTCTTGGCTGGGCTCCATTTCTCACAAGTCACTCCTCACTGTTATTATCAAAGGAGGACAGGTGTGAACTCTCCAGGAAGGTGCTGATCAAATAAGAAATAATTTACCTAAAGAGTCATCAACCTTTAGAAATGTGTATTCAGTTACCTAAAGCTGTCCTGCAACCAAAGGCAAAGATTAAAATAGTAATTTACCCAAAAAAGCCATCAATCACAGGAAAGCATATCTGTTGGCATGCCTTCTAAAACAATGGGTTATGTGATCTCAGATGCTGTTAACACTTATTATTCATTGTCCCTGAATGAAGGCTGCAAGAGGGAGTGGGATACCTTGTATTCCTGCTGAACCAATACATCAGGGTGGTCTATGGGTACATTCAAGTCCAGTTTACTCAATATTAACATCCCTTGAAGTGTTCAGCTAGGAATAACCTTTTCATTCAAGTATGTATATCTTTATCTTCTCATTGTGTTCACATTTTTTTTTCCAGTACTGGGGATTGAACTCAGGGGCATTCTACCTCTGAGCTATACCCCCAGCCCTATTTTTTATTCTTTATTTTGAAACCAAGTCTCACTAAGTTGTGGAGTGCCTCACTAGATAGCTGAGGCTGGCCACGAACCTGGATCCTCCTGTCTCAGCCTCCCGAATGCTGGGATTACAAGCGTGCGCCACCACGCCTGGCTTTGTGTTCACATTTTTCATTCACTCACAAAATCATACATTTATATTTTTTGTCCCTAAACAATTTGTGGGTGCTTTATTCCCCCAAACCCTTTTATTTTTTTGATTTTGTAGTTTTTCCTTCACTGTTCAGTAAAAAGCTCCCTTATCCACACTCCACAAAACCAATTCACTGAATAACTTGGTACTATCATTCTCACAATGAAAAGGAATAATGCGGAGCCAGCCAGCTGGGCTCCCGCACTTGCCGCATGGGCCAGGGGCCCTCCGCAGGCTTATCTCCACACCTGCTTGGGTTTAAGCATAGCCTGTTTGCTGGCTAGACTTGATATCAAAATTAACTAAATTAAATATTTAAGCCAATAAGACATGAGTGTCAAAATGAGAAGTTCTTTTGTTTATAAGAAAACTAAAGGAATGTTTTAGAAAGTTTCAAAATGTAAATTACTAAATAAAATTTCTATTGATTTACTGGGAGTGAGATTTCCATAAGTTGAAAAAAATTATAAATATCTAGATTTCTACATTCAGATTCCTTCAAGTTCTTGCTTCATTTTTAAAGAAACTAAAAAAACAAACAACAGAAAGTATGTATTATATTGATTGTCTTAAAAGTCCTAGCATATTAGTCAGTCACAAAAAGTAAAAAATCGTATGTTCTTCCTAATATGCAGAAACTAGGGAGACAGTGGTACACAAGACAGGCTCTAGACAAAGAAGGAGAAACCTTAGATGAGCAAAGAAGGTGACTTAACTGAAGGTGATGCGGGGGAACACCCTAATGCACATGATGTACTTTCATAAACATATCAAAGTCAATCACTACACTGAATTGGAGAAGAAGGGAGGGCAAGGGAGTGGGGTGGGAATTGGGAATTGGGGAAGGGTTAAATGAGAAATGTGCACATGTATGCTTTTACTAGCTTGTACCTAACAAAGATGTATGATTACAATCCACCAATAAAAAAAATTAAGAAAAAAAAGTCCTAGCATAAGGAGCAGTAAATGCATATGTATTTAGGTTAAATTACAATGCGTAAAGTATATATTTTTGACATGATTTCCTACATTTGTTAGGTAGCTACAACCTCTTATGTTCCTTTATTTGTACTTTTTGTTTAAAATCTTTGCCTCAGAAAAAAATTAAGAATGGAGGAAGAGATCACACACACCCTGTAACAACTCATGTCTAGGAGAGAGTATCACCCTCTAACACTTTGACCAACTTTTAAAACAACTAACAGACTTTCTATATCAGATTAAAGAATTTTACTATATTTTTCTTTTTCCAATTACTGACTGGATAAAAAGAAATCCACAGATAATTTGTGCTGCTTCTATTAAGATGATGGTAGCAGAATGTCAAAACAGACCCCCAAGGAGCAGAGAAAACAACTTGACCATCCGTTAAATGTAATACAAGCATTGGTAAACATATAATTACCATTAGAAGAGATTCTGAGATAGGAAATCTATTTTTAAAGTAAAAGTAAGAACTGAAAATGTTGAAAGAAGAAAGCAGTATGTTCCTATAATTATTTGCCTCTCCCTAAGTGTTAACTAGAATATAGTTTGCTTTCCATCTCTTGCTTCAATATTTAATATTAAGCCTAGTGCTGACAACCCTTATATATTCTTTTTTTTTCTGGATACAAAATATGATTTTTATTGATGTTAATATTTTTACTTGCATGTAAACTTCACAAAAATGAAGTGCAAATGAAGTGCTTAGACTTGGGGAGCTTATATGCCCTTCCTAACAAGGAAAAAGCAGGCTTCCATGGTTGGTAAAGTGTGGGGAAGTGGGCAGAAAATACATGAAGAAAACTAAAGAAAGGTAAGAGTTGTTTTTTTACCATGTTTTCTCATATACTTTTATTGGTGCCTTATAGTCTGACATCATAATGCATTTCATGGTGATAGTGGCATTCATGTGCACAGCACTTGGTGGGCTTTCCTCTGGCTCCCTCCCCACTGCCCCCTTCCCCATACAGGGTATTGAGACTGGCATTGGTATTCTCACCTACGTATATACCCCTCACATATATTCTGAATTGCACATTTAGACTATCACAGGTTATCATTTTGATTTTTCAATCAGGCATCACCATTTCTTACATAAATAAACTGCTCTGCAATACTCTGCAGGAACAATAGGAGGTGGAGGAAGACTGAATTGTGCAGACTTTTAGGAAAGAACAATAGAAAAGTATGCCACAGGCTCCATTTGACCAGCATCCTCACTAGGTCTTTTTGTAGCACTGTAAAAAATGGCTTCAATCTGTAGTCTCAGAGTTTCAGCTTATATAATTTGATTTGACTGTCTGCTTTCCCTTGCTATGATATACTTAAAATAATCAGTTAATCCTCAGGGAAACTGACCTAAGCCAATTGAAATTCATTTTATAGGTAGCTTGAGAAATTCCTGCCCCAGGACATGTGCACATATCTTGATCAAGTTGCAGAAGTCAACTAGACTTCCTGATTAGAATTGGCTATATCTGAATTGTTTGGTTTGCTTTATGTCCTTGGTTTCTTACATTTCTGTACTGCTTTGGGAGAACTGTTCTTCATGCTAGAATTTGTTTATTTGGTAATAATTGTTGTCTCTCAGGTACACTTTTCTTTCTTTTTTATAAGTCAATGTTCTAGACCTACAAAGGTCAGCAGAGAGTAAGAGACTGGGAGAGAGATTGAGAGATCGAGAGAGAGAGAGAGAGACAGAAAGAGACAGAGATCAAGAAAGAGGGAGGGCAAGAAACAAAGAGAGACTGACTTCCTAAGTCCTATACGGCCTCTTATTTCTCTGCTTTCTGGACCCAAGGGTTGCTTTGCTTGAAAAGGCTGCTTCAGTTTCTTCCTCCACCAACATCCTTGTGAAACTGGAAAACCTTAGGGTGGAGGTGACCCAGGGAGGAAGAGCAACCAGGGACTCTTCTCTGGGAACCAAATTTCTCTCCACCTAGGCAGGACTGAGGTAGGGACTGATGAAGGTAGCACTCTTCAAATTTCAAAGTAAAAATAATTAAATCATAGTAGAAACCTGTCAGACACGTAATGAGAGATTAGACTGAGGAAAGCAAAAGAGGGGGGAAAAGTTTTGGCTGATAGGCAGAGGCCCCAACAGGCAGCTTGTAAGCCCATTAATGACTTGGCCTGCATCCTGGGTGTTTACTGATTCACAGCTTGTTTAACTTCTTGTATATTCCTAACCATTCCCCAAAGTGTGATATACCTCATCTACTATACAGTGGTTTAATTGCACTACAAATGAGTTTACTCAACCAATTAGAACTCCAAATACTGCTAAGATATATGCTCAAGTTTTACAAAAACAGTGCTTGTCAGATAATCTCATTCTAGAATTCCACTACCAATAGCATTTAGCAGTGTTCAAACCCAGGAGCCCATTAAATCAACGTGCAGACTTTTCCCTAATGAAAGAAGAAGAGCTCTCCTCTGGTCATCTCCCAACACACAAAGAACTAAAAAACAAATAGCAATAAAGAAGCAAAAACCATGAATGATTGCATGCAAGAAAAATATTCCCGGGTAGAAAAGTTCCAATGAGGTCCTTGAAGGAAATAAAACATTACAAAAATACAACATCAGAAAGCATTCATGAACTCCATCAGGAAATATGCCATCTGACATAATCCTGAAAACGAACTGGCGAAGCATAGAAAGGACTTGCAAATATTTAAGTTCTTCACCAAGTTAATGGTGTGGAAAATATTAGAGGTGAAAAAATAGTAAGGAGAAATATCCCTTGTGGCACAACACAAATCGCTTTCTCTCATCTGCTCAGACGCGTGATAAATGGCAATAAACGTGTCTGGGATTATTTATTGCTCTCCACCTACAGATGGAATTGGGATTAATACTTAATTAAACTGGAATTCTTGGGCTGTCTAAAACAGATCAGGGTATAGTTTTCACATTAATTGCCCTTCCAAACTATTTATTAGTAACTCAGAAAGATCCTGTCACTATTTACTCCGTCATTCTGAGAAGGATATTGTGTGTCTGTAAAAATGGATCGAGGAACTAGAAAAGAGGAGTTCAAAGGCTTCCAACACAAAGAAGTGATAAATGTTTAAGGGGACAGAAATTCCAATTATCCTCATTTTATCATTACATATGGGTTAAAGTATCACATTGTACCCTATAAAGATGTACAAATATCTGCCAATAAAAAAATTTCTTGGAAAAAGCCTTAAATTGTATGCTTTCAAAAAGTATAATATAAAGGAAAAAGAAAGTAACAACAATTTAGTGACTACTATAGGCCCAAGATGTATTATTTGAAAGCAAACCTTGTAGTTCATTTGTGGGAATCTAGAAAATAAAAAAAATAAGTCTCATTCTCTCTCTCTCTTTTTTTTTTTTTTTTTCGTACTGAAGGTTGGGCCTAGAGGCATTCTATCTCTGAGCTACACACCCCAGTCCTATTTTATTTTGAAACAGGGTCTTGCTAAGTTATTGAGGCTGGCCTCAAACCTGTGATCCTTCTGTCTTTGCCTCCCAAGTACTGGGATTACAGGTGTGCACTACCATGCCCAGATAAATTTCTATCTTAAAGAAAAAAAAAAAAAACTGGATTAAGGAAGCAACACTACTCATATAATTATAAGATAGGATTTAATATAAAGGCTAATAGAAATGTATTGCTCTATCTGGGCGTGGTGGCACACACTCGTAATCCCAGTACTTGGGAGGCTGAGACAGTAGGATCCGGGTTCGCGGTTAGCCTCAGCTACTTAGTGAGGCCCTGTTTCAAAAGAAAGAATAAAAATTAAGGCTGAGGATGTAGCTCGGAGGTAGAATGCCCCTGGGTTCCATCCCCAGTACCACACACACACACACACACACAAAAAGTATTGTTCTATATTATTTAAATAGTTTTCTCACAAGATTGACAGCTGATCAGATAGGAAATACAGGCTAATGATTAATTACAATGCTACATATAGTCATCTGTGTTGTGTGTGTGTGTGTGTGTGTGTAAAAAACAAGAGTGGGGTACTTTTGAACCCAGAGGGAAGAATGAAGGATTAGAAACAGGAAAACATAAAGTTTTTCTTTTACTCTATAAAATCTTTCTCTCCAAGCCCCTAGGTTACTTGCTGCTTTTTGTTGAGATATTCAGTAAGAAAGGATTCTGGCTGTACATTATACCCATCAAGGAAAGAGCAGTGATCTGAAAAGTCAAGGCCCACATGACTTCTATTTGGCATAAGATGAATGTGAAGAATAAATATAATGGAGAGCTTTTCTTGAATTACTCACCCATAGGCTCCATTGCTAATCAATTTAATCGTTTCAAAATCACTTTCCCGAGGTTTCCTTCGAAGTTTCAGGGAAGCATTGGAGCTCTTGGGAACAAAAGATGAAAGTTAAAACATAGTTCAGATTTTGAGGAAATTATTTTAATGGCAAAACAGATAACACTAGGGCCAATGCCCTATTGTTTAACGTGCTGAATTACAGGATTCCAGCTCCAGGAACCTGGGGGCAGCTCTGAAGATCAATCTTTTGCAGCAGGGCTGACCTCATCACAGAGTCTCAGCTACATTTATGCAAACCCACATTTCCAAGGGATAAAGGCGCTAAGCTTTTTTAAAGTTCCTGATTTTATTTATCCCCTGTCAACTATTCAAGTTAGCCTCATGCTAGCCTTATGACATTTTAAGATTTAAATCCAACATACGAAATCTTCCTTCTGGCTTTATCAGTCAGAAGAGAGGGGGCCAGAGTGGCCACCCACAGGGCCATAGATGACGTGGCCAGACAATGTCTATTTCGATCCTGTGGCCATCTTTCTTG
The DNA here is from genome assembly GCA_004027655.1 of Graphiurus murinus. NCBI lineage: Eukaryota > Metazoa > Chordata > Mammalia > Rodentia > Gliridae > Graphiurus > Graphiurus murinus. Next base: position 22,343 of record PVLC010026852.1, read on the forward strand.
TTTTGAAAAGGGAGTT
>PVLC010026853.1:0-22317 GCA_004027655.1 Graphiurus murinus
GGCAGAGATGGCTTTGAGTCCTCTCTGCCGTTGTCTGCCAATGGGACTGTTTTGGTTCGCTTATCTGCGAAATAAAGATAAGCACTTCTACGCTATGGGGTTGTCATGATTAAATGAGGTAATGGATATGAAATGTGGAGCATTATGAACATAGCATAGGCATATTTTGGATAGAACATCAAGTAATAATTTACAGATTGGTTTTCTTCCATGTTAAATATTATAAAAACATTGAATAACACAAGTTATTGCAACAAGGAATACACAGTTTAAATCTCAATATATTATGCTCCTTTTAGCTCTTAAAATTCATATCCTTATCATTCTGAAAGATGCAACTTAGAAGACAAACTTCTGATCCCTTGGAGGCCTTTGTTGTTTAATTTGGCTCTATTCTGGAACAGCTTTGATTGCATGCACAAAAGGTAAGAACACAGGTGGTTGCACAGATATTTTCGATGCACCATAAGGGATGGGAAAATACCACAAACTGCCACCATCCTAGTTGCCTTAGGATTTTGGAGACATCTGTCAGTTGTGTTATTGGGAATAAAAATCTGCTCTTTTATGACAATGGGAACATTTCTTTTCAAGGAGCCACTGGAGCATTAAGGAAAGCAATGTCCCTGAGAGACTGGTAATAGGTCATTTAATCAACTGTGTTTGGAAGCTGCTATCTTGCAAAGCATTGCTCTGCATTCTGGGATGGGGGTAAGGACAGATTCATAGGGGCATGAACAGATAGGGTCCTTGCAGTAAGTACTATTTTCCTGATTTTACAGGTGGTTCTAATTAGAGCAAAATAAGGTTTAATTTGTTTGCATCTAAGTTATATACAATCATAACCAGAAATTTCTCTAAGTAGCAAACTTATGAAATAAAATTGTTTTTAGGTTCTGAAATTTTCTTGTTCAGTGTGTCTTTACCAATACTATTGACCCCTCTGTCTACACCATTCCCAGACAATTGGTTAATATCTCATTTCCCTTTTGATAAAAGATGGGCTATTAAACCAGGTTTGCTATATGTCTAAACTCTGAGAATCTTGAGGAAAGATGTTTGAAGAGGAATGAGGGGAAAAAAAGGCTCTAAAAATCATTATTCCAATAGCACAATCACACTGATCCTAGTAAGGCAGCAACAAGGGAAATATTTTAATACCCCAATGTGGCCACAAAACCCATTTTTTAAAAGGGTATATACAAAAGATTAAGAAGAGGAAACCATGGGAAAATATGAAACTCACAGATAGCTGCAGGATGTGTTAAGAAGAATATATTAGGCATCAAAAATGAGACTATAAAAAGAAAGCCTTTTTATACTTTCATTTGTTGCATTGTAATTATACATTATATTGGGGGTATAGAGTGATAGAAATGTATATGCACACAACTCTTGGAGCACTTCTCTCTGGATCTCACCTCGTCATTCTCCCTTCCCATACATGTCTTTGAAAAAGAAAATTTTTAAGGTCTTTTTGGAAATGGAAGAAGACTAGAGATGAGAGACTACAATGCTATCAGAAGAGAGGGTGGCAGAGAAGGAGTGATGCTATGCCATTTCTGTTCAGTGGTTGTTGCTTTCTCTGGGGAAATTGAGAGGCTGGTCTCTGGAAAGAACCCACCGCCAACCCAGTAATTTGCAGTTGGGAGATTCCCTGGGGGAACAGGAGCCTCCAGATAGATGTAGCCAGTCTGGACAATTGGCTGCTGAGTTTAAGCTAGGTAGACTCTCTTTAGACCAACTCTTTCCTTTACCAGTGCCATTTTGCCTACATACTTAAATAATGGTGTGTTTGTACATATTCTATTCTATGTAACTCTCAGATTTCTCCTTTGCAGAGACATACAATATACTTTAAAACTACCATATAGATTTAAAAATGAATATTCAAACATTGAAATGAAGTATAGGGAAGCAATAAAATCAGATGAGAAGAAAGCTTACATTTTCTAAAATAAAAATACAAAATAGTATTTTTGCTTAAAATTTTTATGAACTGTTTTCCTTCCTTCCCATGGATTTTTCTATTTGAAATACTTATGACCCACATATTATTCTTTCAATGATAATACGTTTGACATGCATAATAGTTGCAGGAAGCATGTTTTTCTACTTGATTTCTGATGATTTTATTTTTCAATCTTAGTTGAAGGAACATAAGCTTTAGAGTCGGACCTGCTTTTAAATGCCAGCTCCATACAGTTCTTGGATGTGTGTCTTTGAGCAAGTGTTTAATATTTTCTTTATTTAAAATATAGCTATAAATACAATAAAAAGGACCAGACTGTTAATACATACAATATTTTTAAAACACTCAGTACATGTGTAGTTGGTGCTCAGAACATGTAGTTATCTTCTTACTTTTGCTTTTAGATAAGTCATTTAAACCTCTAAGGCTCTGTTCTTTATTATGTACTTCAAAAAAGAAAAGATAAGTAAACCTACACTTTAGCATACCGCAGACAGGTTTTTGTGCATGGAAGTTGGAAAAAAGCATTGTTTTAGATTTTCTGGATAGGTTTGATATACAGCAGGGTTTTATCGGATCCAATGGAATATTGGCTTCTAAGAAATCTCATGGTTGTTATGGGGATGAAGTAATGTAGTGTAGAGTATTCAGCAAACACTTAATAAAGGCAGCCAATTGGCCTTAGAATCTATTTCCATGTTATAGTGTTTTGGAAAATGTATACCAGTGTATTGTAAACTGCAAATCATTATCCAGATATAATAACATCTTTGTAGCTCACTTTTCTTTAAATTGTATAGTACATACATTAAGTGAACATATTTAGTGCATCATCTATTTAGATTTCTCACAGTGGTTTGTCTTCAAAATAATACTTTTCTTAATATTGCAATTTTTTGGAAACAAAGATTGCAGTAATATAATGGATTAAAATAGGTGTGCTTTTGAAACAAATAACTGCAGGGGCTAAAATAATGTAAATAATTAATAGTTGTTCTAAGCAGAAGTAAATGCAAATTTTTGTGGGGTGAGAACATTTGCCTTTCTCTGTGATAAGTATTTCACTTAAAAATCATTGGCAAACTCTTAATGAGAATTTTAATTTGTAGAATTGTGACATGTTTCTCTCATGGCCATTCCTTGCTTTCTTTTTTACTTTTCTTTGAAATAAATTTTCCTAACCTTAAGAATGGGCAATCCATTCTCTTCTTGAACTACAGCAATGTCTGTTTCAAAACCAAGGTTTAAAAATATTCCTTTAGACTACTGTGCTTATTGAGAAAATGTAAACAAAAGTAAAGATCTCAGGGAAAAAAAGTAGCCTGTATGTCTTCACTACAATAGAAAAAAAAAAAAATCAAGCTATATTTTCAGAAGAACACCAGAGAGCTTTCTGTGAGAGTTGGCAAATGCATCAAGGCGTTGTTTGTAGATATTATTTTTGATAGGTTTGATATACAGCATAGTTTTCTGAGCCAATGGAATATTGTCTTCTTACAAATCTCATCAGGCCAGCAGTGCTGCTGCTGTGGGCTGGCTTATCAGCTCCAGCCAGAGTGTGCTGCACTTGCACACACCTTCGTAGCCTGAGAGGAAAATAAATTGTACCCAAGCAGTTAATAAGAAAGAATTATTGTGGGTGAGATGCTTGGCATTATGAGCAAGTGTTGTGTTTTACAGACTAAATGTTGATGTGTTGAGGGAAAAGACACCCCTTCCTATATGAAATAAAAATTTTATTTCAAAATTGTCATTTAAAATGTATTTGTGGTATTCCTAGTACAGGGAGTTAGCATTATCTATTTCTGATGTATTTTGGGGATAATACTGAAGAGATAATTCCCATTTTATGTGATTTATTAATGGATATTTTTAGTCATTATCGCTATCTAATGAGGCACATGTTTTGTTTTTTGAAGTAAATAGTACCTATCGGTACATAAGATGTATGTTTTAATGCACCAAACGTTTGAATATAATTTGCAGTAGTATGATTGCATTGCTCATGGGGAGTCTAGGGTCCTTATTAAATTTTGCAGTTGTTTGGGTTAGCAGCTCCAGTGACAAAGGATTTGTGCTTGAAGAGTGTGATTATTTGAATTTAATAGGCGTTAACTGTTTATACAAAGTACAATATTTGCTAAACATGAAGTCTTGATCCTTCTATTTTAATAAATCAGGCCCCCCAAATTTTAAATACTTGATATAAAAAGGGAAGTGAGATAACTTTTGTAATACAGAACTATTATGTGAAGGAACCGGACATTTGACTGAGAGCTGAAGTTCGAAATGTGAGAAAATGCATATTTTGAACAAATTTTGCTTACTGTGTACTTAGAAAAAAATCAGATAACCGGTGATAGTATTATTTGCTGTGAGAAACAAATTCCAAAATTTTAGTAGCTTATTATATGTATATTAAGGGACTCAAAGTAATATACGAGAGAGAGGAGAAAAAGAGAGAGAGAGAGAGAGAGAGAGAGAGAGAGAGAGAGAGATAGAAAGAAAGAAGAGGAAGAGATAAGAGAGGTGAGAGTGGAGAGGGCAGAGGGGAGAGGGGAGAGGGGAGAGGAGAGAGATTCTTCTTTATCCATAAATAGCTTTCTTCTACCTGATGATTCAGAGACCCAAGATCCTTTTACTTGTGATCCCGCCATCCCTTAAGGTCTTGAAGTCCTTAACATTCATCTGGAAGATGGGGAGAGAAGTACTGGAAAAGAATGCCCAACTTTAAAAATCCTGGGTCTGGAAGAGAAACACACCATTTCTGCTGATATTCTATTGGTAAGAATTAGTGCATTAGAATATAAAGGCAGAACTTGTCAAGACCTTACAATTCCAAGATTTAGCTCACTGAAGCCATTTATAAGCCCAATTTCCTCATGAATGAAAAAAAGGTTGTCCCATGGAAAATGTCCAGAAGTCAGCCCACCTGTGCGGAACTTCCCAGGTCTCCTGGCACACCTAGCAAAATCTCAAGGTTGTGTGAAAACATGTCAAAGACATTTCCTTCTGTTATTATTAATTACATAGTAAAAATATGAAGAGGCAGTTTTGTGTTGAAGAAATTAATGATAGAGTATAAGAAGTAAAATAAACAAGGGGTTATTTCTTTTGCTTTTTTTTTTTTTTTGCAGTACTAGAGATTGAACCCAGGGGTATTCTACTTCTGAGCTACACCCCAAGCCATATTTTTTATTCTTTATTTTGAAACAAGGTCTCACTAAGTTGTGGAGGGCCTCACTAAGCAGCTGAGACTGGCCACAAACCTGCGATCCTCCAGTCTCAGCCTCCCAAGTACTGGGATTACAAGCGTGCACCACCACGCCTGGCTAAGGGTTTATTTCTTAAATAGAAAAAGAAAGGCTCTTAAGGCAGTGATTCTCAAACTTTAGTAGGAATAAGACTGAATTGGGGTGCTTGTTAAAAAAAGAAGATTTCTGGATCCCACCTCCCAGATAATCTGATCCAGTTGATCTAAAAATCTGCATTTTTAACAAACATGCTGTTTCAGTCAGCATTTTCACTGTTGTAATCCAAAACAACTGACCACCACAGCTTAGAGGAAGAAAGATTTACTTGCTCACAGTTCTGGAGATTTCAGGGATTTAGTCCATGTCAGACCTCAGAGCTCAGGGCATGGTGGCAGGAGGCAGAGAGAGAGAGAGAGAGAGAGAGAGAGAGAGAGAGAGAGAACCATATATAATCTGGACCCCTCCTCAGCAAATAAGTCCACTTCCAGCATGGGTGCTTTGTCTCTATGAGGTCTAGGAGGACATTCTAAATCCAAACCATAACACATACCAAGAGATTCTGCTTAAAGGTGCAAGTTAAGCATCCCTAATTTGAAAATCTGAAATTCAAAATACTTCTGGTTCCAGGTATTTTTGGGTTAGGGATACTCCAGCTGTAATACAAGGGTCTTACTTTGAGAAAAAAAAAAAAAAACAGTTTCTCAAAGGCAAAGTGTTTATGAAAGTAATGTATATCCTTATATATGTATGCATGTATGTATAGTTATAGTTTTAATGAAAATATTGTATATATGTGTTTGCATATTTGTATACATGTATGTATGTGTATATATTTAATGACAAGTGTCACTGAGCTCCAAATGATTCTGAGGAAGTCATTTTTCAAGATGAAATTTTTAGGGGTTGGCTTCCAGAGAGTCTGGATTTGGGCCCAGGAGCTCTGCTTTTAAGATTTCCTCTAGGTGATTCTGGTGCACCTTGTTCTGAGGAAGCACTGCCCTAAAGTCTGTGGCAACTTCTTTCTGTGAGACCAGGCTCATCACCCTCAAGTTGTTAAATTTAAAGGGCCTGACTACTAAGATGTAATCTGAAAAGATACCACCTGAATATCTGCCCCCCCTTTTCTGTCCAATTACAAAATAGCATGGCTTCTCTTAATTTGTGTAGATAATAAAGAATATGGTTTTGTTTTTTTGTGGAAAGCTGATTTTTTCCCCCCTGAACCTTCCTAAAAGCATTAATGCTCACCATGTAATGAAATATGCTTTTATTTGAAGACAGAAAATGAAGGAAAGAAACAAACAATAATTAAATCCTCTAAATAATGCGAGCTTTGTGGTTAAATCTCCATGCAACTCTTTGAAAATTTAATAAGGGAATAAAGGCTGTTTTCCATTTGTGTAATACAGTGCCACATTTCTCTTCTCTATGAAATTGTCTCTGGCTAAAGTGTGCCTCACAATTTAGGTTGCTGAGTATCTAGCATGAGAGAATTTTATGCGTCTATTTTTTAACTCAAGTCACTCATGTACAACCATATTATCTCACATCAAAGTGGGATATAAAACCAGGAGACTAGGTGAAGGGAAAAAAGTCAGGGATGAATGTCATATTATATGATCCAATTACACACAGCTCCTGACTTACATATGCCTGACTTATGAATGTCCTTGCATTTACAAATGGGTTCTCCAGAGGGTCAGCGGATTCTCTCTTTCTCTCTCGACTTTCCCTTTGTGCCTCTTTCATAGGTTGAGCCCCTTCCAGACTGCGGCAGTCTGTACCTGTCAGCCTTTCACTGCTGCCCCATCATCACGCCTGACACTCTCTGAATACCTTGGAAGTTGTTATAAATAGAATAAGAAAGCAGAAACTTTAGGGGAAAAAAGAGCACAAACTTCATCTAACTTTAATTCTTACTGCCTGGTCTTCTTTCTAAGCCCTCATGTGCTTTTTTAATTTTAATTAAAAAAAAAGTGGAAACAATCTGTTCATTTTTGCCATCTGCCTGTTCTTTGTGTCTGTTCCTCACCCCAGATCTGCTCTCTCAGGCCATGGATGCTGTGCCACTGATGGCCCAGAGTAAGACTGCCCTATTTCCAGACAAAAGATATGGGAAGAGGAAGAAGGCATGGTTATTCCCACTGGTGTGTGTGTGTGTGTGTGTGTGTGTGTGTGTGGCAGCGTGCTATTAACGGCCCATACTGGATTGTGATATCTATTTTTCTATAGAAACAATGATTTAGATGATACCTATCATTCATCCTATTTTAGATGCTGTGAAAACATATTTTGATTTTAATAAGATGTTGATAGCTACAATTAGAACCTAACTATAATACATATGTAACACACACACACACACACACACACACACACACACACACCTCTCTATGGATAATAACTTGCTTAGAGGATTGATGAATGGACAAAATAAAATTAGGAAATGTTTTACAGTTTCTATCACTATGCTTAACATAGGAAGCGGTTGATGTTTATTTCTCTCTCCTATGATTATCATTTTTTGCCTATAGAAAAAGTCCTATATTCCAAATGACTTATAAACCTCAGGAACATGGTTATCTATTAAATCCATTGGCCTATTTATTAGATCAGTCATTTCTACCTACATGTGAGTCTTTCTGTACCCTGAGGAGTTGTGGTTCACATGGAATTGGGACTGAAAGGTCATATTTTGGACCCTGTTACACAGGTCATCCAGGGCTTTTATTAAACTATCTGGGATAAGCCAATCAGGTTGTTTTTTTCCACAAAAAATTAAATTAAGAAAGCATTATTAATCAGTGGAGGTTGTGGAGCTGAGGGACACGACAAGAATTGAGGTTGGCTTTTGTGGACTCTAGGCAATTCGAGTTAGCTGAGGGGCTTGCTGAGAGAGCTGAGGATGGTGCAGGTGCAAATCCAGAGAGGAGCATAGGCAGGAAGCTGGGGCTGCTGAGGGTGGATCAGCCTTGGTTCAAGACGTTCCCATTCCTAGTCCCTGTGTGCCTGAGACCTGACTATGTTTTGCTCCTATTCTTGGATCAGGAGCTCATAGTCTCTTCTTGTTCTGGGAGCTTCTTCCCTTCAACCCTGTTCTCAGTCCATCACTTTTCCTAGAGTCGACTTTTATACCTGTAGAAAGAGTGCAGTTGGTGAATCCATAGTAATCACGATTGACATAATGTCCAATGTTAATGCTAGACTTCAATAGAAATACTAATTATCTATCTGTAAATCATCTATCTATCTATCTATCTATCTATCTATCTATCTATCTATCTATAATCTATCAACCATCTATCTATCATCTATCCATCCATTATTTATCTAATGTATCTTCCTTTAAAAATTGTACCTTGATTGCCCCCATTCATTTAAGAAGCATCACTCTTCCAGAGATGACTCTGATCACACAACCCTCGGGAAACCCTACTTATTAACTCTTTGTGCAACTATTGAGTTGTTAAACTATTGTAGAATACCTTTTAGGTAGCTTATGAAATTAGGAAAATAAGGATCACAATTGGCAAAATGATGAAAAATCTCAAGCTTGTAATTAAGTTGAGTGAAACAAAACAAAACAAAACATTTCTAAAAGCCAATGACATTGGATGTTAGTTTTTATGTTGTCTTTGTTGAAGTGGAAAAGGTTAACTTACCTCATATCTCTTTCCATTTCCTTCAAGTATATTTTATCTCGAGTGAACTGCTGGATCACTGAGCAATAAATTGATTTTAAGGCAACAGCTTCTTCTGGAGGCTGGAGCTGCTGTGCTTTGGGCCTGAATACCAGCTCAAGGTGACCACTTTCTGGTGTTAGGAGGGTCAATTCACTTAGTAATGAGCATTTGTTTTTGTATATGTAAAATGCATAGTTCCTCTCTTAAGTGGATTTATAAAATTTAAAAAACTAATACATATTTTTTATAACTTATAAAAAAAGTACAGAGGTGTACCAAGAATTGTGTGTTACTCTTGCCCTTCCCATGTCAATCCTGTCATCTTGATATAATTAATATGCTCCTTCAAGTATATACCAATATAGCACCTAGGACCCAGGGGCATTCTATCTCTGAGTTACACCTCCAGCCCTTATTTTATTTTTTATTTTGAAACAAGGTCTTGTTAAGTTGCTGAGGGTCTCACTAAATTGCTGAGGCAGACCTCAAACCTACAATCCTCCTGTCTCAGTCTCCCAAGTACTGGAATGACAGGCATGTGCCACCACACCTGGCTCTTAGCATATACTGAGAGCTCACAAGTACCTATGTTGCATGAATAAAATGAATCATATATACATAATATATAGATTTTCTCTTTTTAAAATAATAAGAGCAGATTACGTATTTTATTCTGTGATATACTTTTTTTTTCCTCCCTGGTCCCTGGTGGTGCTGGGGATTAAACTCAGGGGCATTCTAGTTCTGAGCTACACCCCAGCCCTATTTTATTTTTTTATTTGGAGACAGGATCCCACTAAGTTGCTGAGAGTCTTGCTAAATAGCTGAGGCTAGCTTTGAACCTGTAATCCTCCTGTCTCAGCCTCCCCAGGTATGTGCCACCAAGCCTGGCTTGTGATAAACCTTTATTGAAGTGATTTCTGATTGCTTAACATTTTTTTCTTGCCCCTAAAAACAATGCTGCAATAGACTTCCTTGTACATATATCATTCTGTACTGATACTTTTATTTTCCAGAAAACATTCCCCAAAATAATGTTCCTGGGTAGACACTTTAAATTTCTGAGTAAACATTGGAGGCTACTTCCTGGAACCAGTAGTGGTAATTCACACGCTTACCATGGATGTATGGACTTCCCATTTATTAAGATGGGGATATTGAAACCTATGCTATAGGGCTGTTAAGAAAATACATTTAATCACTTGCTTTTCCTCTTTCTCTGCAATAGGATGCCTGTACTGTATTGCACTAAAAACTTTTTTTCCTCTTTTATTTTCCATGCGTTCTTGTTATTGGATGTGACTCATGAAAACTCTGATATATATTTGCCTTTCTCAGTTGACTATCATAGGAAGGTGAAATTTGTGGAAATAGGACCTACAGTTAAAATAGTTTTCTGCCTGTGTAAATGACTCTTTGGACTTACCTTTATTAAAATTTGAGGAAAAGCTTTTCTTTAGTTAAAAAAAAAAGCAAAGCCTAAGACTGTGACTGTGTCTTTCAATCTGCTCAGAACTCTATTTTTGTTTGTCATTAGTGTCCTTTCTGTTTTGTGCCTTTTTTTTTTTTTTTCATTTTCAAAAGTGTCCCAGTTTGTATGGTTACCTTTCCTAAAGCTACAAATGGTCTAGTTAAGCCAAGAGGAGCAGGGACAGACCGATGCTTAAAGATAAAATTTTTTTTTGTGTGTGTGGGGAATGCTTAACAACTTTACCATCAAGAACTAAGTCACCAAGTCTCCAAACCCCCAAAACATTAAAGAAGAAGAAGGTGGGAATAATCAATTAAACTTTTCATCTTTTGCTTGGGTGAGTGGAAATGAAAGCTTCCAGTTGAGTATGTCTGAGAGATTATCCTAGCTAATGTTAGGATGAAGATTTATATAGTACGCACATTATTGCTTTGCCTTGGGAGCCAGAAATGTGCAGTGTTTATTAAGTAGGTTTCTGTTTTTGTTGAATAGGTATTTTTCTCTTACGACTTGGTTCCACTATATGATCACATTTCTTTGCATAATTTGTATTTGATCTATGTATGAGTCCTCGTTTTGAAGAGACCATATGGAAAGCTCCACGAGTGCCCAGGGAACCAAGGGTGTGCGGCGATTAACCATGGGTTCCGCTAGGCGTGCAGCAGATGAGCAGAGCTGTGAAATAAAAGGCTGCGCACAATTGTTTCATTGCCCTTATTTTGTCCTTTGTTTGGTGATGCTTTACTAAGGATAAGGAAGTAAAACAAAATCAGGAGAAATCCCAGACAAGCAAAAAAGAGAAATGGCCAAGAATGTTGCAGAATAAAATTGAAGAAGGGAGGCTATTCCCATATGAACTTGACAGTCTGAAGAGTAAATCATTTTGTGAAAATGAATCTAAAAATAAGGTTGCTGGTTTCTCAGAAAACCCAATGAACTTTTAACATGCCTGAGACAATGTAACTGGCTGCAATGAGCTTTGTAATTAAATCTGATTTAGCAAGTATTTGTTTAACAAGTATTTTATGTACACAAGTTTTTGGAGGGACGACTCTGAGGTGTCCAAAAAATAAAAATAAAGAAGGGAAAACAGCTGTTTATCTTTATAAAACTTACACTTCATTGTGTTTGTGAAAATTATCTGACATAGGAAGTAAATATCTAGGTGAAATAATAAGTCAAAATTAAAACCCTATATACATTTTATCAATATATCAATTTCAAAATTCAATATTTGAAGTTCAAATTTTCTTATCAGTTTTAACCAAATTATTTAGTAGGCACTGAATACAGATGAAATAAATTTCACGAGCCATGTAAGACATGCTTTACTCTATTAGTCTAGGGTTGTGAAACTTGGCTAGCTTTCTCTCTGTGTTTATTAAATCTGGCTAAAAAAAATCACAATTACCTGGAAAACTTATTAGTGCAGTGGCATTCCAGGTCCTTTATTTCATGAATCTATTTAATGTCCTGAGATTCTGGGGCAATCAAAGGTGACAAATAGAAATCTGTCTCAAAAAATTTAATTCATCGTTTGCATTGTATCCACTGGTCTCTCTATATAAGCAATGATTTTCTAAAATATCTGAATTAGAATTTCCTAGTATGTATCTTTTCCAATATTCCTCAGTTTATCCTATACCTTATAAGAACATGGGACATTATTTAGAAAAAGGGGGTTTGGGACTGTTTACGAGGCAGAAGGCTTTGACTTTGCTTTTACTGGCTCCAATGAGCTTTTTATTTTTTCCTTATGAACCGTGGACAAATGTATCAACGGCACTACAACTTTACCACTGGGAAGTTCCAGGTGGATTCTGGGGGTTCCCATTTTGGAGCTGTTTCTCAAAGAAAATCCTGTGTAGTAAGTGATGGAAAAGCAAAGACTGGTGTTTTTGTGGACTAATGTTCTTTTTACTGGACTGGGGGAGGGCATTTGAAACACCTGTGTGTTGCCTGCAGGCCTATGCTGATAGTTGTTCCATTTCCCCACAGAGGGCATTTTCTGGGTTACCACCATCAAACACGTTCCAATTTGGTGAAAATTATTCCTGTATTTTTTCTTTATGAAAACAAAGTAATTGAGAAATAAACGTCAGGAGAAGGTTAGAGAAAAATCATTCTAGGAAAGCCTTATGATAAAGTGAGTATCGATGGCTAAGTGTATAGTTAGTAATAGAGCGTAGATTGGAAGATAAAAGCAACTAAGGCCAAGAAAAGGTAGGCAAGCGTATCTCCCAAGTTGTGTAGTGGATCTCTATGGGACAAAAGGAAACTATTATTTTTTAAATTGAAATTAAATATTATGTTGTGGGAACAGGCAGTTACTCTCGCACTTTCTTCTAGTCAGTGAGCATACATTTGACTTGGCTGTATGGAAAGCTCTTAAGCAAGATGGCTGGATAAAAGAACAGTAGTTGTTAACTCTCTGTGGGGAAATAAGATACTACATAAGTAAATACAATTGCCCATTTAGCCAATATTAAAGGACCCTATTTAAAATAATTGCTTGTATCTAAGTTTGAAATTTAATTTGGTTACATCACACAATTACTCAACAACCTCTGAATAAAGAGCACTTATGACATTGAGAAGGTATAAATCACTAATTAATACTTTATGTTGAAATTGAGTTACTTAAGATTTTGGAGAAATGTTCAGTGTAATGGGTACTAAGATTTAAAATTACTTTGATTTCAAAAAGTAATAAAACCCAAGGAGGAAATTTCAGCTGCTAACTTATAAAGTCTATTTTACAGAGAATAGTGAGTGTTAATTAGATAAAATTTCCCATTACCCTTAGAAATGCATTCTTTGACTAAATACAAAGAACTTAGAACCTAGTACTTCCATGCTTGGCTTTTCCATCGGGAGTGTGAATAAATGGAAGAAGCAGAGAGGTTAGAATTTTGAGTTTTGTAATCTCAGAGTTCTAAATTTGTTTGCTAGTTTAGCGAAGGGGATTTATGACAGTAAGGGGGGAGTTGAAGGCAGGACACTGGGCTGTTGGCTGTTGGTGGAGGAGCTGGGTTTCAGAGGCAGTGCTCTTTCAGCTGGAATTTAAGAGTGTGACCGTTTTGGAGGTACCAGATCTAGGTGAAGCTAGACAAACAGAAAAGTGAGCCACAGTGAGAGGAAGGAAATACAATACTTGTGATGTCCACTGTCTGCCAGGAACTGTGACATGAACTTCCATGTATAATATAGATTTAGCATGCATAGCGATCCCCAAAGGCAAGAAATATACTGCACCCATGAAACAGAGGCATTGGACTCATAATTTCCTGAGTTTAGGTGTTAAGACTCCAGATGTGAGTTCAGTGCTATATAAATCTGCATTCAGTGCTATATGAAGTCTCTGTTGTTTGTAGCATATTATTCTGCCTTCCTTGGAGAAACATGATTGTCTAAAATATGATAAAGAAAATTATAAGATGGCACTTAAGTGCAGGTAATTTGAATATGACTAGCCTATAGTTGTAGGCTCTTAACATTTGTGAAAATGATTTTCAGGCTTAACTTATTAAGGTTCTCAACCATTCAATGGATCAGTATCCACTGAATGCTTTTTGTGTACTGGACACCATGCTAACTCTGTGGTGAACAAAGAAGGCATATTCCTTGTTTTGTCTGGTGATATTGCCTACAGCAGGAAGCCAACTGGTAGCAGAAACTCATGTATCAAGAAAAGGTGTAAGAAAGTAAATGCTAACTGTTGAACCTAAAGGAATAGTAAGTTTCGATAGTTATAATCATTATATAAGAACTTAAGAATTTTATAGATTGTAACCTATGATTTGTTTACTTTAATTTAAACAGGCTGAGATTTAATTATTACATGATATTATGCCAGATTTTAATTTCCTTCATTAGGCATATCTATGAATTTCATTAAAAAAAATCTGATGCGTCTATAATAGAAGGGTGACAATCAGGGAACTGAGAAAAGAAAAAGTATATTGCCAGTCAACAATTATTCCTTGCTATTATACTTTAGTAAAGTCTTCAAATTTAAAGGCAATTTAGGATGGTTCTAAGTGACCCAAATATGCAAAATTCCATGTATTCTCTGCTAACTCATTTGGTCCCTGGTACTATTTTATATACTCCATCTATCTCCCTAATGGCAAAACAGGGTTCTAGAAGCTGGCTATCCCTGCTCTGCAGTTTAATTACCTTTTAAATTGGTTATCAAGATTAGCAGACTCATAGTTTTTATTGTTTGTTTTGGTACAGAGAGAGGACAAGAGCTTTATTCTCTTTTTTCTCTTTCAATATGTGAGGGCTTTTACAAAGCACAATTTGAAAACCATCAGTCTAGTTAAATGGCCAAACTTATCTGGGTTACACTAGGGTTAATAAGAAAGAAATCATTATGTAGAAATAATAATAATAAAAAAAAACAAACTAAGAATAGTGTCAAGTATTTAGTACTTGCTTGACTTCATCCAAAAGATGCTCATAACCTACTTAAGGAGACAAGTTATAAACACATTTGAAGTTAATAGAGTAAGATTAATTTCAATATATTAATTTTTAATAAATACTTTGACATGGATAAGTTCAGAAAACTCAGGGAAAATTTCTCCCAAGGAACAGGGGCATGGCCTACTCTTTAACACCTGACACAGATTTTTGCTTTTTCAGTACTCTTGGAATGTTTAAACTAGAAATGCTTTGTATAATTACTCTTTTAATGTCAATGCTTTTGGTTAGGCGATACCTCAGCACCAATTGTAAACAATCAGGATTTCATCTAGAAGGAGAAATAAATGCTCCACAGGACATATTTTAATTCACCCTCCATAATTTACAATTTATATCACAAAACTGCTTCTATGAGTCTTCAACTTTTCCACAAAAACTTGAATGAAGGGAGAAAATCAGTAGAGTCATTCCTGAGCAGTTGTGAATTACATCCATTTCCATAACCCATCACTATGCTCACAGACAATCCAGGATGGTGTCCAATGTGGGAGATGAATTCTGCCATCTATTACTTAAAGAATAGTAACAGTAAAAAGATAAAGATAACTCTGTGGTCTTTTTTTACAAAAAATATCATTTTTTTTTTTCTTTTAAGTTGAAGATACAACCCTCTCCACTTATGGTGGTCTTTTGTGTCTGCATGTTTTTTTTTTTTTGCTCCTTTTTAACCTTCCTATCTGCTCTTAATGTTCTCCTCTGTGCAGGAAGAATGAGTTTACATTACCAGTGATGGAGGACCTGGTGTGATTTGCACAAGGTGTGGCACCCTGCTAAGAATGGCCCCAACTCCACATGGGGCCAACCTTCCTCTGTTTCCTCAGCTACCCTTTCGTAGACCCCAAATTCTAATTTAGCATGTCATATAGGCTATTCTTGCTAGACTTGGTTTTTTCTTTACTTCTATAATGTTATAATTTCTTTCTCTTCCAAGTGTTTCCAATTCCTTCTGATATGCTAATGGAAAGACAATCTGGTTAAGCTGGTTCAGGTTAAATCTTTAATTACTGATGCTGCCTTAATCATATTAGGAGTATGTTTTAAGCTTTTTAACACAAGTAAGTCTGTAATTGGTATAGTCTTCCAGATTATTGTATAGGTGGGATAATACAGTATATAGTCTTTTCAGATTGGTTTCTTCACTTATGCATTTGTGTTCTTTCTTTTGTGTCATTTTATGGATTAATAGCTCATTTATTGCCAGCATTGAATAATATTACTTTTTAAAAATATAGACACAAGTCTTCGACTCTTTGGATAAATACCAAGAAGCATGATTGCTGGGTCATACAGTAAGAGTATATATTTAGTTCTATAAGAAATTGCCAAACTGTCTTCTAACATAATTGTACCATTTTGCATTTCCAGCAGCAATGAATGAAAGTTTGAACATAGTTATAGTCTTTTTAAAAAAACTTAGTTGATATATTTTAAATTTTGTTTTGTAACCATTATGTTGATGTTTTCCATTGGTAAAGCACTAAATACTTTGAGGACAAGAACCTGTCTTACTCGCTTTTATTTTCCTATATCTAATCTAGTATTTTAGGCAACTCAAAATGGTTTCTTGAATTTTTGATGAACTGAGCTGTTAATATTCATATATAATGATATATGAAATCATTAGTATGCAAGAATGAAATTGGGGCTTTGGGACTAGATGGAGTCATATTTGTAGAATCTTTTCTAGGTCGATTATAAAATGATGGTCAAGAAAGAAAGGAAGAATTGAAGTATTTATTGGAAGTATTTGAATTAAAAGAAGTATGGTTGCTTTGGGAATATTTCAGGAAGAGAGCTACTGTAGAGTGATTTAGAGAGTACATTATAGGGGAAGAAGAAACTAAGCCTTCTTTAGGTGAGAGAAAGGGGACGAGAGAGAGAACAAACAAAACAAAACAAAAACAGACAAGGTAAACAGAGCCAGGAAACGTGGTTGGGTGAAAATTTAAAAGATTGAAATCCAAAGTAGAGCCAGTTCTGATTTATGATTTAAGCATTCATGTTTATTTTATTTATGAAAATCCTTTGAGAAATAGTACAAAAATAAATTAAGAATTAATTATTTTTTTCATTGTGTCTTTAGATATAATTTACAGTGTGGTCTTAGTTATACTAACTCTATGCTAATAATAAAGACATTATTTCTGCCTGTTAGATGAACAACCCTCAAATTTGGCCAGGAGCCTTTGACATCCAAAACATATGATTTCTATCTAATATATATAGACACATAAAGTTTGGAGCCATTTTTTTTGGCTGTTTTGCCAGTAAGATTTTTTTTTTTTTAGACAGAGAATACTTTACCATGGTTGCACTAGCAATCAGTGAAATACATGTTTATTAATACTACTTTACGTGTTATTTAGAAAGTTTTTTTTTTTTTTTTAATAACTAAAGAGCTTCCAAAGAGTCAGTCTTTAAGAAATGACTATTAACTCCCTCTAAATCTCTGTTTGGGCAGGACTTAGTACTATGATTTGTGTAAATACTGCAATAATCCTCTAGCCCCAGAGATAGTCAGGCCTGGAAAGTGAAGGAAAATCTAACCTAAAGCCTAATTAAGAGAGCCAACATCAAGGAATTGTAAGTTCCTATAGATGCTGTAGATAGATGCATATTTTTTTCTTTTTCTTTCCCAAGTATGAAATCAGAAAGCTAATTTGACCTCTTTACTACAGAAACTTATCAGCAGGAGACTCCTGGCCTTTAGGTCAGTCATGTTGGCTTTACGGTAGCTTTTCCAGTCTCTCCTTCTAACTGGTTCCTAGTTTCCTCTAAGTTACACAGGTAAAATGGAAAAGGAGAGAAATAGTTAGGTTCCAGAATTATGTTTTTCACCTCTTTTGAGAATC
Source organism: Graphiurus murinus (assembly GCA_004027655.1). NCBI lineage: Eukaryota > Metazoa > Chordata > Mammalia > Rodentia > Gliridae > Graphiurus > Graphiurus murinus. Next base: position 17,724 of record PVLC010026853.1, read on the forward strand.
ATATATATATATGATTCTCAAAAGAGGTGAAATATATATATATATATTCAGTTCTCATATCTTGAAAATTTGCATATATACATATATGTATATAAATTTACATATTTATACACACATGCACACACACACACAATTGATAGTTCCCTAATTGATAGTTTTAGATTGGTATGTTTTTTGGTTAGAAATTTAGAAGATGGTATTAAAATATAAATAGGACTGTTGTTAAAATAATCGTTACTTACTGAATTTTCTTTTTTTTTTTTCTGAATTTTCTTTCTTTTCTCATAATTTGAAAATTCCCAGATAAAGCAGAAAGTTTGAATTAGAGGTAGGTAAAGGCATAGAAAAATGCAGCTGGTAATAATAGAAGGTATGTAATCTCTTCTTCATTTAGGTAGTTCTTTTGTATTTGCTTTCTCAGATTTAAATAATGAGAAATTCCTAGCAATAGGTAAGTAGAACCCTATCAAGAAAAATTCTGGGGTGATATGGAATAGGTGGAGCTGAGAGAAACAATTTTTTTTGAAAATCTCTACTGTGTAGCAATAAAATATGCTAGAATATTTTTAACCTATGAATGGTAAAAATTAAGCTTACATTTTGCCCAGTTTTTTTTAATGAATTATGAAATTTAGACAGAAAGAATAGCAGTATTTATTGAAATTTTTGTTTTAGAACAAACGTTTTGTATTAGGGTGATAATGTGATGAGCTGAGTCAGGCTATGAGACATCTGTAAGTAACTTTCTCCCTAGGAAATCTGCATGTCTCGTGGTTCCTGTTGACTAGATAATGGCCTTGTATATTTTCCCAGACAAGAAAGGAACATCACCCCATCAATAAGCCTGAAAATTAGTGATTCTTCAAAGTGAGAAAGAAAGGTTGAAAATTAAAGAAGGACTATGAAATGCTTCCTCCCTTGGAAAGTTTCCTTCTTTCCTGCTTTCCGTCTGGCCCCTTCTCCCCTAGAAAATAGTATTCCATACTTTTTTTTTTTTTTTTGCAGTACTGGGGATTGAACTCACGGGCATTCTACCTCCGAGCTATACCCCCAGCCCTATTTTTATTCTTTATTTTGAAACAGGGTCTCACTAAGTTGAGGAGTGCCTCACTAGGTAGCTGAGGCTGGCCTCGAACCCGGATCCTCCAGTCTCAGCCTCCCAAATGCTGGGATTACAAGCGTGCGCCACCACGCCCGGCTTATTCCATACTTTTAAAAAATGTGCTGTTTTTATAATTCCAGTGGCATCTACATTATGTTTTACCCTATAAAGTAGTTACTTTGGTATTTATCTTTTGATTTCTTTGTAAACTTTACATAGCTCTTGTTAGCAGTTGTATCTTTTTTTTTTTTTCTTTTTTCTTTTGTGGTACTAGGGATTGAATTACCTCCGAGCTACACCCCCAGTCCTGTTTTTTATTCTTTATTTTGAAAGAGGGTCTCATTAAGTTGTGGAGGGCCTCACTAAGTAGCTGAGGCTGGCCTCGAACCCAGATCCTCCACTCTCAGCCTTCCAAGTACTGGAATTACAAGCATGTGCCACCACGCCTGCTCAGCAGTTGTATCTTAAGCCTCAGCAGTGTGTCATTTGCACCCAGATAAGTTATAATTAGTAAAATCCTCTAGTAGAATTAATATCATTTCAAACTTGTGATAATTTTTTGGGGGGTAGATAATAGGGGCTCCTAATCCTATCTTTTACACACACACACACACACTCACACACACACGCACACACACACACACACACATGCACACATACATACACATGTGTGGGCTGGGTTCTGGGGATTGAACTCAGGTGCATTTAACTTTTGAGCTACACTCCTAGCCCTTTTTCTTTTTTGCTTGGAAACAGGGTCTCGCTAGGTTGCTGAGAGTCTTTGTAATTTGCTGAGGCTGGCCTTGAAACTGTGATCCTCCTTTCTCAGCCTCCCAAATATTGGGTTTACAGGAGTGTACCATCATGCCTGGTACATTTTAACGTATTTTTTATGTATTTTAAAATATACTTTCATAGAACTTCTATGAAAGATTTAGTAGTTTTATATTGTTTATGGTCAAATACTTTTTCATTATTGACATAGCAAAGCATGTGATTAAAAATTACATTCTGGTATTCCATTATATTTAAGGTAGCTATAGTTAAAATAATGCACTGCATATTTCAAAATAGCTATCTATACAAGAGGATTTTGAATGTTGTCACTACAAAGAAATAATAAATGTTTAGTAGTGATGACTATGCTAAATACTCCCATTTATCATTTTACAATGCCTACATGAATCGTACCCTATCACATTGAAATATCACATTGCACCCTATAAATATGCAGAATTGTGTGTCAATAAAAATAAAATAAAACAAAATTTTCACTAAAATTTTTACTTTTTGTGATTTAAATGTATCATTTACTGACACAGAAAAGTAAAAAAAGTATACACAGGCATAAAAGAAGAAAATCTTTCTTTCCACAGGTAACAGCTGTTAATTGTCTCATGATAAGCCTGTCTCCTTAAAATCACATAAGTGATATTAATCAAATAGGATTATACCATGCATGTGAATCTGCAAATTCTTTGTTTTACTGAAAATATATTTTTTCTTCTTCCTCCTCTTATTCTATTTTTCTCCTACACAGCTTACAGAAAGAAGTTAAAGCTTAAATCCCTTACATATATGTGGAAAACCTTTGGGAATGTGGATAAGCCATTGTAGTAAACTGATATTTTTTCATATTAATAATAAAATATGTGTGTTATTTTGAAAATTCATTGCTTAGATTTATCACAGTGTATTAAGCCAATAATCTATGAATAGGCTTTGAAGTTACCTCAATTTTTGACTATTCTGAACATTGCTGATCATTGCTGATTTCTCAAGGGCCTACTTTTCCAATATTTATATCTTTTTATAATTCTAGGATACATTTTAGAAATAGAACTGCTAGGTAATAGCTATTGCTAGATCATCAAAAATTTGAATCCATTTATAAATTCTCAATAATACATCAGGGTGTCTACATGTTCATCAACACTTGTTTTTGTCAATCTGTATAATAAAAATAAATGATTCTTAAAATGATTTATACATTTTAACAGAGAAAACAAAACAGATTTTATTTCCATAAAATCAGAGTTTATATTGACAAAAATTGAATGTATACCTGGTTAGACCATTTAAATACCACTAAAAAAGATATAGCTCTTTCCAAAGGAAACTACTTTAAACAGCATCTTGTTATTTTTCTAGAAAGTGATTTATATATGTCTTTATTTATAAAATCATTTACTAATATTGGTATAGTTCTGCACTTTATATTTTTCACTAAATATATTTGGGTATAATTTCATATCAGCAGCTACCCAATTCTGTTAATTGCTGACATTGATTCATTCTCATTTATGTAACTTGTCTTTTATTATGAGGCATTTAAATTAATTTTGTGGGTAACATTAATTTTTACTGTGATAATATCCTTTTACATATCTTGCGATACTTAAGTTTGGAATTTCTATAAAGTAGCTTCCTAGCTGCAGAATTGTTGTATCAATAACTTGTATATTTATAATTTTGAGAGACATTGCTAAATTTCCTTCTGGAAACATTTTAACCAATTTATTCAGTTTCCTCACACTTTGGTTAGAACAAGGTATGTGTTAACTTTTCAATTAGCTAGTAGGATAGATTCATAGGTTAGATAGCATCTCATCACAGTTTTCATTTACTTTTTAAAATTAGAAAATTGAACATGTATTTTATAACTTTTTAGTGGCCCAAACTAGCCAATTGCCTTTTCTTTTTTTGTTCTATTTTATTTTATTTTTTAGTTCTATAACTTCTTCATTCCTTATTAGTTTTTATGGATGTTCTAGAATAATAATTTTTTTAAAAAATCATATTTATTTAAAAATTTCCTCCAATTTGTCATTTGTCATTTGACTTTCTATGTTTTACCCTACTCAAAGGTTGAATGAATCCACATTTATCAATTCATTTCTTCATGACTTCTGGGTTTTGTTTTCTGTTTACCATTGCCAATTGTGTTCCAAGATTATAAATATGCTTTCATTTAATCATTTAACTTTTGATAAATCATTTTATTTTTGATGCATTATTTTGGTGAATGGAATAAGAACAGATTTAGATTTATTTTTTCTAAACAGCTAAGCCATTTCCTCAATATGTTAAGTAATTAATTTTCTCATAATAATTGCAACTCATCTTTAATGTCAAATGTATTTTCATATTATTTTGGATCTATATGCTGTGTGATCTGTCTCTTAGATATTTCTCTACTACCAAAGTAAATTAATCATTCTAAATTCAGAGTATATTTTAATATCTGGTAGGACTAATTATTCTCATTAAACAAGACTTTACTCAATATTCTGGTTAGTTTTCTAGATAAACTTTAGTACTATTTTGTAAAATTTCAAAAAGAATCCTGTTAATATATATGTTAAACTTAAAAAGTTTTGAACATTACTACATAGAAGTAATGTTATTTTATATTTTGATAATTGTAATATTTTCTTTACACAACTTCATATTTTAAAAAGTTTATTCTAGAAATCTTTTTTGCTATTTTGA
>PVLC010026854.1:0-22326 GCA_004027655.1 Graphiurus murinus
CCCGGATCCTCCGGTCTCAGCCTCCCGAATGCTGGGATTACAAGCGTGCGCCACCACGCCCGGCTCCCCAGCCCTATTTTTTATTCTTTTATTTTTTGAAACCGAGTCTCACTAAGTTGCGGAGTGCCTCACTAGGTAGCTGAGGCTGGCCACGAACCCGGATCCTCCGGTCTCAGCCTCCCGAATGCTGGGATTACAAGCGTGCGCCACCACGCCCGGCTATTCTTTATTTTGAAACAGGGTCTCACTAAGTTGCAGAGGGCCTCACTAACTAGTTAAGGCTGGCCACGAACTTGCAATTCTCCTGTCTCAGCCTTCCAAGTACTGGGATTACAAGCATGCGCCACCACGCCCAGCTGGGATTTTATTTTTTGAAACAGGGTCTTGCTACATTGCAAAGACTGACTTTGAACTTGCGATCTTCCTGTCTCAGGCTTCCAAGTACTGAGATTACAGGTATGCATCACCATGCCTGGCTTGTTTGTAGTTTGGATGATTTATATTCTAACTAGAATTAGATGGAATTTTGGTGTAGTTTTGATTTGCATTCCCCTGATTGCTAAAGATGTTGAACATTTAAAAAAATTTATTTGTTGGTCATTTGTACTTTTTTTCCCTTTGGTACTGGGGATTGAACCCAGGGATATTCTACCTCTGAACTACACTCCCAGCTTTTTTTTTTACTATTTATTTTTTGAAATAGGGTCTGCTAAGTTGCTGAAGCTGAATTTGCTGAGGCTTATATTTCTTTTCTTTTTTTTTCAGTACTGAGGATGGAACCCAGGGGCAACCTACCCCTGAACTATACCCCCCGCCCTACTTTTTATTCTTTATTTTGAAACAGGGTCTCACTAAGTTGCAGAGTGCCTCACTAAGTAGCTGAGGCTGGCTGCGAACCTGGATCCTCCTGTCTCAGCCTCCCAAATGCTCCCAAGTACTGAGATTACAAGCATGTGCCACCACACCTGGCTGGCTTGTATTTCTTTTAAGAAGCTTCTATTCAGTTCAATTGCCCATTTTAAAATTCTGTTATTTAGCTTTTTTTTTTTTTTTTTGGTGTTAAGTTTTTTCAGTTCTTTATATTTTCTAGATATTAGTTCTCTATTAGAGGAATATCTGACAAAGATTTTCTTCCATTCTGTAGGCTTTCTCTTCAGACTCTTGATTATTTCCTTTGCTGTGCAGAAACTTTTTAATTTGATGTCATCCTATTTATTGATTCTCAATTTTGTATCCTGAGCTTTGGGGGCCTTATTTAGGAAGTCTCTACCAATACCTGTATGTTGGAGAGTTGGTCCTCTGTTTTTTTCTAGCAATTGCAAAGCTTCTGGATCCGAGTCTTTTTATGTCTGTTTCCATATACTGTCCAGGGTTTTTGGTTGTATTTATTGGGAAGAATAGAGACAAGTACATCTACTCTATCTTCCTGAAAGTGGAAACTCTTAAGTATTTTTCTAAAAGGTGATGTTTTTTTTCTTTTTTTTTGCTTCCAGAACATTAAAGTAATTGAAAAATATATTTGGTATATATAAATGATGGGTATATAAAGTTATAGCAGCTGGGCGTGATGGCACATACCTGTAACCCCAATACATGGGAGGCTGAGGCAGGAGAATCGCAGGTTCGAGGATAGCCTCACTAACTTGTGAGACCCTGTTTCAAACTAAAAAATAAAAAGGGCTGGCGAAAGCCAGGCATGGTGGCGCACACTTGTAATCCCAACATTTGAGAAGCTGAGACTGGAGGATCCGGGTTTGCGGCCAGCCTCAGCTGCTTAGTGAGGCCCTCTGCAACTTAGTGAGACCCTGTTTCAAATTTTCAAATAAAGAATAAAAAATAGGGCTGGGGCTGTAGCTTGGAGGTAGAATGCCCCCAGGTTCCATCCCTAGTACCACACACACACAAAAAAAAGGGCTGGTGGTATAGTTCAGAGATAGAATGCCCATGGGTTTAATTCTAAGTACAATTAAAAAAAAAACCCCTCAGCATTATTTTAGATTTAAATTTTTATGTAAGTCAGGTGTGGTGGTGCACGCTTGTAAACCCAGTACTTGGGAAGGATCATAGATTGCAGACCAGCCTTGGCAACTTAGCGAGACACTGTTTCAACATAAAAAACAAAATTGGTCTGGGGGTGTAGCTCAGAGGTAAAATGGCCCTGGGTTCAATCCCCAGTACCATACACACAAAAATATTTATGTATACCCAAAACACAATTTATTATAATTTTACTTTCCTGGCTTTAATGAAACCAAATTCATTAAGACATTTTTCCCCAAATCTACTTGTTAAAAAAATACACTAAAAACATGTATATGCGGCATAAATATTTACTTTTCCTTCAGGCTATAATATAGCAGGGCTGGGCTATTGGATTCTATTTTTATTTAAAACTGTTCATGATAGTTTTTTATACTGACTTTGGAGTGTGTGTGTGTGTGTGTGTGTGTGTGTGTGTGTGTGTGTGAGATACTGGGATGTGAGCCTAGGGATGCTCCACCACTGAGATACACACCCAGCCCTTTTAATTTTTGTGGGGGGGGGGTACTGGGGATTGAACCTAGAGGCATTCTACCTCTGAGGTATATCCCCGGACCTAGTTTTTTTACTTTTATTTTGAAACAGGGTCTCAGTAGGTTGAGTCTCACTACTTTCTGATGCTGTCCTCAAACCTGTGATCCTCCTGTCTTAGCCTCCCCAAGTACTGGAATTACAGATGTGCGCCGCCATGCCCAGCCCCTTTTTACTTTGAAACAGGGTCTTGCTAAATTGCTGAGGCTGGCCTTGAATTTGCAATCCACCTGTCTTGCCTCCCAAGTATTGGGATTGCAGGTATGTGCCACTTTACCTGGCTGTACTGGTTTTGGTATTTTAAAAAAATATTGCATTGGGCTAGGCGTGGTGGCGTATGCCTGTAATCCTAATACTTGAGTGGCCAGGAGAGGAGGATCCCAGGTTCAAGGCCAGCCTCAGCAACCTAGTGAGACCCTGTTTCAAAACAAAACAAAATTTTTTTAAGAAAGGGTCTGGGGGTATAGTTTGGAGGTAGAATGACCCTGGGTTCTATCCCCAGTAACCCCCTCCAAAATTGTATTGGGCTGGGGGGTACAGCTCAGTGGTAGAGCACTTTACTAACATGTTCAAAGTCCTGGGTATCTTCAGCACTACAAATACTTTGAATATTCTTTATGTTGATTATGGAAAGTTCTTTTTTTTTTTTGCGGTACTGGGGATTGAACCCAGCAGCATTCTACCTCTGAGCTACACCCCCAGCTCTATTTTTTAATGCTTTATTTGGAAACAAGGTCTCACTAAGTTGCAGAGCACCTCACTGAGTAGCTGAGGCTGGGTGCAAACCTGGATCCTCCTGTCTCAGTCTCCCAACTATTGGGATTACAATGTTTGCCACCATGCCTGACTTGAAAGGTTTTTTTTTTGTGGGGTTTTTTTTTTTGGCTTCTCCTTAAGTTTGGCATCCAAGGCAAGTGCCTGGCCAGCTCACAGTCGTCCTGGGCTGTGCATGGCAGACACTCTTCAGCAGTGCTTTGTTTGGGTAAAGTGGCGGGTGGGCTCTCAGCCTCCTTCACAGCTTGTCCTCACCTCAAAGGGGCAGATTAACTCAGCTTTTAGAGAAAGGATGCCTAAAGAGGAAAGCATGAGCCTTCTTGGATGTGATCAGCCACTATAAATAGGTTGTAAGAACTTGCAGAAATTAAGACCTTTCAGCTAAGCTCTTGGGGGCACAGGCTGCCTCAACATGATGAACATTCCAGTGCACGGGGCCTTGGCTCTCCCACTCCCATCTGCCTGTGACAGAGACAGACCCAGAATTTGCATCCTATCGGGACAGGAAAAGGAGGCTTCCCGAGCCCTTGGGGATTGGCCTAATATTAGTGGTGTTTTTCTCATCTGATCCTTGTGACATCTCTATTAGTAGGTGTAGTTATCACCTTGTTTCACAGATGAAGCAGCTCAGGCAGCCCCTTGGGAAGATAGGAAGCCTAGCTGCCATCCCAGCCCGCTGCTTTCCCCCACCCTCCTCACCCTGTGTTCTGTGCCCTCTCCTGTGCCAGCTCTGGGCACACACTCAGGAATGCCTGGAACACCTTGCTGCTGCCTGGGCTCTAGGCTCACACACCCCAAGAGCAGCCTGACTTCACTCTGTTGTCCTGCCCCGGTCAAGGCAGTGTCCTTCCACTGTCTTCCCACCCAGCGGTCCTCCTGCCTCCAGCTATATTTAGGACTTTCTGCGGTCTTCAACACCAAAACAATCAGCCCTTTTTTCAGGGTCTGAAGATCTTTAGAAACCAGCAATCTTTAGAAACCCATGATAGGAATAAGCTTTTTTTTCTGGGTACTGCTTAGTTCAATTCCCTCTCCTAGGTCTTTTCCATCTACAGATGTTTTGGATAAAAAGGCCAGGCTATTAGAACATCATAGTGGGAAGCCAGGCGTGGTGGCACACACCTGTAATTCCAGTACTTGGGAGTGGGAGGCTGAGACAGGAAGATCGCAGGTTTGAGGACAGCCTCAGCAATGTGGTGAGACTCTCAGCAACTTAGTGGGACCCTGTTTCAAAATAAAAAATACAATGGGCTAGGGGTGTAGCTCAGAGGTAGAATACCCCTGGGTTCAATCCCCAGTACACACACACACACACACACACACACACACACACACCAAACAAACAAACAAACAAACAAACAAACAAACAAACAAACGTGGGATTAGGCCCGAGAGGATGGTGGCTGACCATTCATTCCAAGAAAAAGGTCCATGCATGCTAAAGCCTCTGGTGGTGAACAGTTTTTAGTCAGTCACTCATCAGTGGTTCCCAACATTTCTACTCCAACAACATTACTATTTTCATCCTTCATAAAGCCCATTCTTTTAAGACTTTTCCTTCTTTCCAAATAAAATTTTTTTTTTTTTTGCGGTACTGGGGATTGAAATCAGGGGCATTCTACCTCCAAGCTATACCCCCAGCCCTATTTTTTATTCTATAGTTTGAAACAGGGTCTCACTAAGTTGCGGAGGGCCTCACTAGGTAGCCAAGGCTGGCCTCGAACCCAGATCCTCCGGTCTCAGCCTCCCAAATGCTGGGATTACAAGCATGCACCACCACGCTCGGCTCAAATAAAACTTTTGTATGTAATGATTTCTTTCCTAGTTTTTAGGTAGTCAATGATTCATCTAACACTTCTGATCATCATGAAATAACCGGTTGCTATACCGAAAGCAAAATAACTTGATGCTTCATTTATTCTGTAAAATTCCATGCATGATTTTAAATTATGACAATAGGCCCCACACTATAACAGACAAGCCTTTCAAGATCAGCCTCCTCATTTTTTAGACAAGAGAACTTGCTTAGATAATAGGAAAATGACACACAGTTACACAGCAAAGCTTCATTGGACAATGATGTGTTGTTCTTGTGAGAACAGTTAAACAGGGTCCAGGAAGAATCCTGGGTGAAGGGGGACTCTGATGCTGTGCCTGAGGCTCCCTTCCTGACTTCCCAGGCCTTCTGTGTCCTGGGTCAGGCTCTGGGGAACTGGGCTGTGGACAGGTGATCCTCTAGTGCCCAGACCTCACTGCCTTCTCCTATCCCGGCTTGAAGGTCAAACACCACTCTCCTTCCTGTTCAAATGGATTTCCCCCTAAAACCAAAGGAGGAGCCTTTCTTCATCTGCAGGTTTTGTACTTTGCTTCCTATAATCGATGCTTTCTGGTTTCTACATCTGTTTTCCCATCTACCCTGGGGGCCACACATTTGGTAGAGTTCCTTTAGTGGGGAGGATGGGAACCCCAACTTTCTGGGTCCCAGGTCGGTGTGTACAGAGGGTCACGGTCTCTTCTAACAGGCCCTCCTCCTCAGGTGACTCGGCGCTTCGGGATCCCAGGGCTCAAGAAAACCATGGACTGGTTTGGCTACTACGGAGGCCCCTGCCGTGCCCCCTTGCAGGAGCTGAGCCCCGCTGAGGAGGAGGCGCTGCATATGGATTTCAGCATCAATGGCTGGCTCTGAGGGCAAGCAGGGCACACCCTGGCCTGAGCTCTCTCCATCTCCTGCTTTGTTCCTGCAGCCTGGAGAGGGGGAATGAAGGGTCAGGGGCCCCATTTCACTCCTCCAAGTGGCCTTTCACTGGGCATCTACATGCAATCTCCTCTTCTCATAGCCCGTGACTTCTCACATTTGTGTCTTAGACCTTCAGACTGGGCAGGTGCAAGCTCTTACTTGTCCCAAGTCCCCTGAACCAGGGAGCCGAGAGAAAGGGAGGGGGAGCAACTGGTCAGTAAGGAAACTTGAAGGGCCCACCACCCAGCCTTGGGCCTCTAAACCTGATGTAGCACAATGGGCCTGGAAGCCAGGGCTACTCCTAAGCACCCAAGTTCTTACCCCTTCCAGAGGAGGCAGCAGGTTGGGAAACCTGACCTGGGGTGTCTCTGGTCTTTGAAAACTCCCAAGCCGCATCTCAGACCATGTTATTTCCTAAATTGATTTGTATTCACCTCACATTCTCGTCTCTAGCTTTGATTCCCTCCATTGAGTGTGCAGAGATAGCCCAATGGCTTGTCAGATTGGTAAATAATGACACCTGGTGGATAAATACCTGGTCTACATTCTAGAAGACAATTCTGACCAGCCCGGGCCTGGAACACCAGGGAAGGGTTTGGCCAGAGACAGGGCCATCCTCTTGTCCATAAGCACTTTGCTTTTATTGTCAAAAATAACCACTTTGTTACTATAATAAAGTTTAACAACTAAAACTAGTGCAGCTCTGTACTATCTTTTCTGGCCAGATGTCAAGAACCTTTCTAAGCTGGGCTTGGTGGCGTGTGCCTGTAATCCCAGTATTTGGGAGGTTGAGACTGGAGGATCACAGGTTCGAGGACAGCCTCACCAAGTAGTGAGACTCTTTATCAACTTAGTGAGAACTTGTTTCAAAAAAGGGGCGGGGGGCTGGGGTTGTAGCTCAGAGGTAGAATGCCCCTGAGTTCAATCCCCAGTACCAGAAAAAAAAAAAAAAAAGAATCTTTCTAGAGGAAACTGAACCCTCTTGCCCTGCCTTTCCCTAGCTCTGAGAGAGGCCCTAACAATAGTAAGCAAAGAGCCATAGATTAGTGGCAGCCTAGGAAAGTCCTAAAGGTTTCGAAGGGGAGACCATAAGCGGCAAATGGGCACAAGTGAAATATTTATAAACACTTAGCATACAAATAAAAAAGGCTGCTTTCTCCAACATGTTTAACCCTCTTCAGTGGTTATATGTGACTAATGACAGAAAAACTGAGATAAATATTTTTAAATTACTAATTAAAAGCAAGGTAAATAGAAAGGTAAACAGATCCTTGTTTAGGATAGAGGTCAGAAAAGACCATGAAAGATAATCTGCAACTGAAACTGATCATCTGGTGGCACTAAAGCTTGGGGCTTGGCCTCTGGGCTCCTCACAGACACCTCTAAGAGGAACTGGGCTCAGAGGGGAATACAGTTTAGGGCTGAGGAAGAAAGTTTGTGCTAGGGAGGCAGGCTAGACTCTGGGCTTCAGTAAGCCTGGATTTAAGTTCTGGGATCTGTCTTAGTGTCCGCGGGACCTTGGGGGAGACAGCCTAACTTCCCTGAGCTTTATCATATAATCATTGTACCTTCCTCAGCGCTGTGGTAAACGCATGTAAATGGGATAGCCTGGTGGGTAATGTTCTACTCTACCTGTTGCAGAGAAAGGTAAACCCAGGCAGGAGTTCACTCGCCAAAGGTTACCAGCAGGTCTGGCAATAACTAGTCTCAGGCTGTGCACACTCTGATGCTCAGGGTGAGAGGAGTCCAGCGGGAAAGGGAATTAGAATTAGAAAGATTAGAATGGCCGGGCGTGGTGGCGCATGCTTGTAATCCCAGCATTCGGGAGGCTGAGACCGGAGGATCCGGGTTCGTGGCCAGCCTCAGCTACCTAGTGAGGCACTCCACAACTTAGTGAGACTCGGTTTCAAAATAAAGAATAAAAAATAGGGCTGGGGGTATAGCTCGAAGGTAGAATGCCCCTGGGTTCAATCCCCAGTACCACAAAAAAAAAAAAAAAAAAAAAAAAAAAAAAAGAAAGATTAGAATGGAAATTCCACCCAGCTCTGAATTCCATTCAGATCACCCAGCCATTAGAGTCTGGATGTCCTGAATGTCTCTGATTGAAAAGAAAAAAAAAAATCATGCCTTCTACTCTGCAGAGGTTCTGAGAATCAGGTGACATTATGTAGTAAGGTGTGCAGTGTCAACTCCAAGCTCCACTCTGATCAACTCTTAGAAACAGCAAACAGATCGATATTCATGAGGACACAGGGCAAAAGAATAATAAAAACTAAGTGTAGGCAGTTCTGGTGATTTGTTTATTCCTATAAACACTTGATTCTACAGTACACTTCAGAGAATAAATAAGAGGCACACGGCTATAATTTCCACCAATCTGCTGTTGAAGATTGGGTGTGAGGATGGGAGCTGGGGGCATGTCTGGGTCCCAGGGTAACTGGAGGCCTCTCAATTGAACTGTGCAGGGATCATACCCGCCAAGATCTGACTGAGGCCGCAGGGTGGCAGAGTCACAGCAAGGCAAACACGAGGAGCTGATGCTCTTCTAGTTCACTGTGGCCCCCAGGATGGGTCCAACTCTACCCAGTCCTGGGGGATGAGTGAGTCTGATCCACTGGCCCACAGGGAAAGAACTGTGTCAGTGCACACCTTTCCTCGGATTCAGTTCAGGATATGTTTGCCCTTTGCCCTGGAGTGAGTAATGGATACCAGTTATAAGGTTACTTTTACATCCATTTCTTTCTGAACTATTCCATAAAGGGATCCTATCTGATGTCAAAGGAAGGAGAGAGGCACAAATGGGGGCTGGATTATAAACCTTGTAACTCAGGGAAAGAAGACAGCTTATAAAGTCAAGGGAGAAGAAAACAGCACTCATACCAAATCCTTCACAAGGACAAAGACTAGTCTAATCAGACGAAGTGGGAGGCTGGAGCCAGAATTCCAACCACAGTGAAGGAGGGGGTAGCATACAGCACATCTCTGGTCTTGACTTTCACAGGGCTACTGTACTGTCTAAGCCACACTTTTCCCCTTATTTCCCAGGGTAGCACTGGTCCTAAGTTGGGGCTAGGATCTGCCCCACATGTAGACAGAATGAAGAGACTCTGAATCACTTGGCAGCAAATGGAGTGAAGGTCACAGCAGGTCTGCACTGGGCAACCCAAGGTCTTAAGAACAGGTAAAACCAACAGATTAAAAAAAAGGCGGCTTCTCTGTCCTCTAGCACATAAGGGGAAGACAGAACTGCTAACAACTGCTGCAGGATTTTGGGGTCAAAATCCTCAGCACTTTTCTGTGATCAAACTCCTGATTGGCAGGTGATGGGGCACATCACAGGCTTTGGCTTCTCGTCTCATTTCAGATCTGGTTCATTGGGTTCATGAGTGAACATGAGGTCCTCGAGTTTCTCCAACACGTTTCCAGCTGTGCCCAATGCCCCATCAAGCAGCGAGGTTTCGGGCTGACTTGGAGGCGCTCTGGGCCCGCTGGACCACAGCAGAGCACTTCTCACGCCGCAGCAGCTTGTTGTTCTCAAACAGCCCTTCGTTACGGGGTATTCCATGAGAACCATCGGGGAAAGTCAGCAGGCCTTAGAGGGAGACAGAGAAAGTAGGGAAGAAAATATGACAATGGGATCAATGTCTCCAAGGTCAGCTTGATAGGTAGAGAATGAAGAAGAGGAAAATTTGCAGCTCTACTCAGGAGTACAGTGTGGGTGAGTTCAATGGATAGGCAGGCATGAGGGCACGGTCACTGTGAGCATTCACAGAAGAATTAAAACTAAGAAGGGGGAGCCGGGCATGGTGGTGCACACTTGTAATCCCAGCATTTGGGAGGCTGAGACTGGAGGATCCGGGTTTGAGGCCAGCCTCAGCTACCTAGTGAGGCACTCCGCAACTTAGTGAGACCCTGTTTCAAAATAAAGAATAAAAAATAGGGCTGGGGGTATAGCTCGGAGGTAGAATGCCTCTGGGTTCAATCCCCAGTACCGCAAAAACAAAAAACAAACAAACCCCCCCCCAAAACTAGGAAGGGTTACTCCCACCCATGGTATGCTCACATAAGCACCCATCCTGCTGGGATGCAACTTACCAAAACCATCTACTCTCCCGTTTTTAAATTCCCCCTCAAAGGTCATGTTGTCGTGTCGAATGAAGACTCCGACGCCATTGAACTTGCCCTGGGCAAACTCCCCCTCATACCTGCAGAAACACCAACATGTTAGCCTTTTGTGGGCAAGTTAGCGGTCCAGGTTAACTGAGTCAAGCAGCAGTAGACAGGTGTTAGTTAATAATGTCATGGAGCAAGATGGGTTCACTAGCACACGCCTGCAATTCCAGTCTCAACTTGGGAGGCTGAGGCAAGAGGATTGCAGGTTCAAGCCCAGCCTGGGCAACTTATAGAGATATTGTCTCAAAATAAAAACTAAAAAGGGCTTGAGACGTAGAGTGGTAGCATGCTTGCTTAGCATGCGTGAGGCCTTGGGCTCAACCTCCAGTACTGCCAAAAAAAAAAAAAAAAAATCCATTGGGCAAAGCTAATTCTGCTTGGCTCAGAGCTCCACCCATCTCACCCACCCCATTCCCAATCAGCTGAGAAGGGTCTGAGAATATGTATGATATGAAGCACCAATCTCAAGGAAAGGACTTAAGTGAATGGAGGTGGAATGGAATATCACTCACCTCCTTGACATTTCAAATTTCATATCATATCTATTTAAAAAGTAAGCAATAAAAGAAATGTTTATGGCCTGGGACAAGCTCAAGTTTGACCAGGTGTTCACCAATATCCACCCCCCCTTTTTATATCAGAGCTTCCTTTATTTTAAAAGTCTGAGAAAGGAAAGATTTAGTTACTCACCTTGAGCCATCTGAGAAGGTCAGTACTCCAAAGCCATTAAACAGCCCATTCTCAAAATGACCCAGGTAGGTGCCACCATCTGCAAACATCAGTTGACCAAAACCATGTCTGCGGCCTGAGCAAAGAGAAGGACAGGTGCCAGTTGGAATGGGGCAACTTCAGGGTCCCTTAACACTCACCTAGCATCCCATAATTTCTATCATCCCACCCACAACAGAAAGAAAAGAAGGGCGGCATTAGGATGGAGTCAGGAACCAAGAAAACCTGGCTCTGGGATCTCCCATCTATGCCAGAACCATGAGTTTTGGAGCAGGTCTGTCCACATATGAAAAAGAGAGCTCTTAAAATTACAACAGCCAACATTCATAGCACCTTTACTAAGGGGCAGTCACTCTTTTAGGCACTTTGTATTTATTTAATCCTTATGACAACCTTACGAAGTAGGCACAGTACTATTATTATTCCCATTAAATAGATGGGAGGATCAATGCAAGGAGAAGCTAAGGAACTTACTCAAAATCCCAGAGTTCAAAGCGGCAGAACAAGAACGCAAATGCAGCAGGCACCCTGACTTGCCAGCCCTCCGTTTACCTTTACTTACATTGCCTTTCTGAGAAAAGAATGAAAGTAGCTCTCAGCATCAAGAAACTATGGGCCAAACCTAGCACCCTGACTGGCAGCGCTGTTTGGGCTCTGTTACCTCATTGTGCTTACTGGCTAACCCAATCAGAAAACAGAGCAAGATACTGAGGGAGCAATCATGCCCTTCAGAGTGCCACGAAGTTCTTTTAGTGGGTAGAGACTGCCCAGCAGAGCCTCAGGAAGTCTCTCCTTTAAAAAACCATATTAAGAGCCGGGCGTGGTGGCGCATGCTTGTAATCCCAGCATTCGGGAGGCTGAGACCGGAGGATCGGGGTTCGCGGCCAGCCTCAGCTACCTCCGCAACTTAGTGAGACTCAGTTTCAAAATAAAGAATAAAAAATAGGGCTGGGGGTATAGCTTGGAGGTAGAACGCCCCTGAGTTCAATCCCCAGTACTGCAAATAAAAAAAAAGAAAGAAAGAATAAAACCATATTAAGCCGGGCATGGTGGTGCACGCTTGTAATCCCAGCATTTGGGAGGCTGAGACCGGAGGATCCGGGTTCTCGGCCAGCCTCAGCTACCTAGTGAGGCACTCCGCAATTTAGTGAGACTCAGTTTCAAAATAAAGAATAAAAAAAAAGTAGGGCTAGGGGTATAGCTCGGAGGCAGAATGCCCCTGAGTTCAACCCCCAGTACCGAGAAAAAAACAAAAACAAAAAACCATAGTAAGCCAGGCGTGGTGGCGCACTCTTGTAATCCCAGCATTCGGGAGGCTGAGACCAGAGGATCCGGGTTCGTGGCCAGCCTCAGCTCTCCGCAACTTAGTGAGACCCTGTTTCAAAATAAAGAATAAAAAATAGGGCTGGGGGTATAGCTCGAAGGTAGAATGGCCCTGAGTTCAATCCCCAGTACTGCAAAAAAAAAAAAAAAAACCATATTAAATATTATCATCATTGTGATGGTTGCGTGATTATATGCATGTGTACTGTAGGTAAATAAAACCTCAATGAATCTGATTTTTTTTAATTGAAAAAAAATCAAAGGGCACAACAGGTGATGGGGGTGCAGGAGAAAAGTCTTGGAATGGAAGGAGATAAGATCATATATGTATGATTTCTCAAGGATCAAGAGTTTATCAGCTACAGGGATCTAGTGTGAAAAGAAGGGGCATATGCCTGGTTATAGCATAAGCTCCCCTTCACCTGGGCTGGTGAAGAAAGTCCAGTCTCCTTGGGGCAGTCCTGGCTTGCTAGAACTGGACTCAGGAGCCTTTAAAGTAGCCTGATTGCGTTTCCAAACTGGACATCATTAAACCACTTTCTGAACAGCCTCAGGCTCTGAAGAATTTTACTATTCCTATGAATAGATACTTCTAAATATAATGAACTGTCACAGAAAATTCAAGGCAATGAATGTCATTTGCTCTTGAGTGTCTGCCTTAATTTCCAGATCTTTCACTTTTTTTTTTTTTGCGGTACTGGGGATTGAACTCAAGGGCATTCTACTTCTGAGCTATACCCACAGCCCTATTGTTTATTCTTTATTTTGAAACAGGGTCTCACTAAGTGCGGAGTGCCTCACTAGGTAGCTGAGGCTGGTCGTGAACCTGGACCCTCCAGTCTCAGCCTCCCAAATGCTGGGATTACAAGCGTGCGCCATCACACCTGGCTCTTCTTTCACTTCTTAAGATTCACTGCAACCAAGCCATTGCATAGAATTCTGTACTCTCTAATTTATAGGCACTTAAAAGAATTCAGTTTGCTCTGCTGGGTACATTGGTATTTACTTAAGAAATTACCAAATAATACCACTAGAGGATGAAATGATGTTAAAACACAACAAATCTATAAGTGGAAAGATTTAGCTCATTTCTGGAGGTTGGATTAACAATAGCATTTTAAAAATTCTTTTATTTAACCCTAAAATAGAATAAAGGAAAGGTACTATATAGAAGTCCTGCAGTGGGAAACGAAGATCGATAGAGTTGGCTATCTATCCTGATGTATTTTTTGGTCAAAGCAACTGAAGTGTTCATCACTGGATCCCCCGGGGGTCCTTCTCACCCTCCTTCCACTCGCCACGGTATTCCTCCCCACTGGAGTAGGTGAAGGAACCTTTTGTCAGGGTCATGGTGACAGCTTACAGAAGAAAAGGATGAAAACTGTAGGAAATAAACAGAGGAGAACCATTGTCATGCTATGGCTGGAGGAATGGACTGAAAAGCCATTTGTAGATCTACTCTAAGGGCTAATAACCTGGAAAGTATATATTATGTTGGTGCATTGAACAAAAACATCCTCCTTTCTAACCACCACCATCACCACCTCTGCCCAAGCACTCTTATCCTCCTAATTGTCTTAAAAGTTTTCAGCCAGTTGTTGTTGTTGTTCTTCTTCTTTTTTTGGGGGGGGGTACTACACATTGAACTCTGGGGTGTTCTACCACTGAGTTATAGCTACAGCTACAGCCCTTCTTTATTTTTTTATTTTGAGACAGGATCTTGCTACACTGTCAAGGCTGGCCTTAAACTTGTGATTCTCCTGCCTTAGCCTCCTGAGTAGCTGGAATTATAGGCATGTGCCACCATGCCCAGTTCCAGTTCCTATTTTTCATGACTTAGGATGGAAATGGAAGGCTCAATCTATAAATATTTACTCAATACCTACTATGTGCTTAGTCAATGTGTAAAATACTGTCTTTTCCCTCAATAAAATTATAATCTAGTTAATAAGAGCAGCAATTGAAACACTGAATTATATAAGAAATAATGTCATTAAGTGCCAATTTAGAGGGCAGAAATTATCGAAAGGAAGGGATGAACAGAATTTTAAATGAGAAGGGAAGAAAGCCACAAGGAATTCCAGATTGAGTACACATGAGGAAAGCACAAAGAGTGATGTACAGTTGGGATATTCAATAGGAAAATAAGAAGCCCGTTCTGACTGCAGTTGAGGACTTATTTAGGGAGCAATAGGTACACTCAGCTAAAACGGTCTGAAAAGAACTTCACAGATTTAGTGTAAACATCCTCATTTTATAGGTGAAGAAACACAGAATGCCTAACAAGCTTGTTAGTAGCTGAGCTGAGACTAGCACATAGCTTCTCCTGACTACAGCTAGTCCTTCTCCTATACTACAGCTTCTGCTTTTTGGTCAGGCCAGCTTGTGGAGATCTCCGAAAGCTAGGCAGAAGGTTTATAAAAGCTAAGGTGGGGGGAGAGGGAGCCCCTGGGGGACTTGAGGACAGAGATGTAACATGATGAAAGCAGTGTTTAAGGAAAATGAATGAAGCAGCAGGAAGTAGGTGTTGGAGCAGCAGAAGCCGGGTCAGAGAAGCCTGCAAGGAGGAGATGTGATAATTCAATAGATGGCAAAAAGGCTCATTATTCACCTTCCATTCATGCCCTTGCAACATGATATGGCTGATCCTCCCACTAAGAGGCAGAATTTCTTATTTGTCCCTCCATTCATTGGATCTCAGTTGGCTATGTGAGTTGCTCTGGCTAATGGAATGTTAGCAAAGATGACAGAGCAGAGGTTTGAAAAGTACTGGGTAAGCCAGGTGTGGTGGCGCATGCCTATAAAACCCCAGTACTTGGGAGCTAAAATAGGAGGATTGCAAGTTTGGGACCAGCCTTAGCAATTTAGCGAGACACTCAGCAACCTAGCAAGACCTTAATTAATTTATTTATTTTGTGGTACTGGGGATGGAACTCAGGGGCATTCTACTTCTAAACTATATCCCCAGCCTAGTTTTTTTTCCCTTTATTTTGAAATAGGGTCTCACTAAGTTGCAGAGGGCCTCACTAAGTAGCTGAGGCTGGCTGCGAACCTGTGATCCTTCTGTCTTAGCCTCCTAAGCACGGGGATTACAAGCCTGTGCCACTATGCCTGGCTTGCAAAACTGTATTAAAAAGGGGGGGGGGGCAAAGGGTGGGGGAGGAGCTAGGGCTATAGGTTGGAGGTAATCTCCAGAGGCTTCTATTGTGTGGGATGAGGTATGTGCACCTATAATCCCAGCTACTGGGCAGGCTGAGGCAGGAGGATCACAAGTTTCAAGGCCAACCTCAGCAACTTAGTGAGACCCTGTCTCAAAATAATAAATAGGGCTAGGGATGTAGCTCAGTGGTAGCCCACCCCTGGGTTCAATCTCCAATACTGCAAAATAAATAAAGAGGTTCTCTGTGATTAATAATTAACCTAGATTCTGATCCTCAGGCACCTGAGTGAGTTCCAACAGGACAGGACAACTAATGTTTTCTTCAGAGCACGGAGGCCAGACCTGGTGCACACAAATGGAGAGGATTCCTAAATAACTGTGGGCCCAATAGCAATGGCAAGCTTCCTTTTCACTCAAGTCCCAGAGACGCCAAAACCACACTCAGTGTTAAGGGCTGTATTATCAGATATCTCAAGAGCTCTACCATTGAGATGCATCCCCAACATTAAGGGTTGTATTGATGCTTCAATTATGGAAATTTGAGATGAAATTCCAAATAGTAGGTTTCACAGCCTTATAGCATAAGAACAATCTGGTATATTTGATATAAAAATTATGTTTTAAATGTTCAATTAAAACAATACATAAAGTTTATTTTCTCTAAATTGTGGAGAACAGTACTGGGTATTTTACACTCCAATTCAGATGGCACAATCCTCTATAATACACTGAAATGACTCCAGAGAAGCTATTTGAAATACATTTATTTATTTACTTATTTATTTATTTAGAGGTACCAGGGATTGAATCCAGGGACATTCTACCTCTGAGCTATACCCCAGCTCTATTTTTTATTCTTTATTTTGAAACAGGGTCTCAATAAGTTGCTGAGGGCCTCATTAAGTAGCTGAGGCTGGCCTCGAACCTGTGATCCTCCTGTCTCAGCCTCCCGAATACTGGGATTACAGGTATGTGCCAGGATGCCTGGCTCAAACATAATTTTGAAATAGAACAATTCAGTATATTTGACTAATGAGGTAAATACTAGTAAAGGAAATACAAACCATAGTTGCCACCCATCTGTTCTTCATCAATATCCCATAAGATATTTTAAATTTGGCCATTTTGACCCAGATACCAAGAGCCCCAAAATGGTCCCATGTGAAAGCAGCCTGGCCTGACCAGAGCAGAGTCAGGCACATCTTCTAGGCCCTTGCCCTGTCTCTAAGCTCTAGTTTCAGATACAAGGAGAGATAAGTCCTGAAAATCCCTGTGCTCTCACCACATATGAAAAAAACATTAACTTAGCCCCATAATAAAGGCCAGTTTTGTGGAGCTTCCTCCATAGATGTTTGGGGTCACTTTTATGGGTTTTTTGTTTTGTTTTGTTTTGGCAGTACTAGGGATTGAATTCAGGGGCATTCTACCTCCGAGCTATACCCACAGCCCTATTTTTTATTCTTTATTTTGAAACAGGGCCTCACTAAGTAGCTGAGGCTGGCCGTAAACCTGCGACCCTCCTGTCTCAGTCTACCAAGTACTGGGATTACAAGTGTGTGCCACCACGCCTGGCTTCCTATGGGATTTTTTTCACTTCCAGTTATCAGCAACTCCAGGTCCAGGATCCCTCAAATAGTATAATATATTACTAGGCAAGGACTATTTTCTTCTTGCACTGAAGCTCCTTCAGACCTCTCAGGGCTATTTTCTCAGATAGTTGATGGTAGTACCTGCTGTACCCTTTTTGTCCTGTCGATGTCCAATAAGATCAGCATCCAATTTCAGGCTGACAAGCCTTTTACCAACAGCTCAGCCTCAAAGTGTGCTGGGGTAGAGGTCAACTGACTCTGTTGCAAATTCAACATTAATGAGAGGAAGAGAAGCAGTTTTCCATTAGAACTGTAGAGGAAAACTCTGCCTAGTTCATCTAGGCATTTGGATAGCTACAGACTATCTTCGGCTCTTCTCAGAATTAAGTCACAACACTAAAGTCAACTTATGGTACAGACCGTAAATAGTTCACCTTTTTAAAACATGTCTGTTGGAATCGGAAGGGCTGCATCTTCTATTAAAATCTTGTAACTAAACAACTATTCTAAAACAGAAAAATAAATAATTGTTTACACAGGAGATTCTAAGAGCATTTTCTTTAAACGTCTGGCAGCAGTTAAACAACTTGTCTTCACACAAAATTTGGGAAGAGTTACAAGAGTTTGTGATTTAAGAAGCTGTAATGACTACCCAGGGGGAGCATCCTCTTGTACTTATTTTTCCTAAAAGTTATGTGGAACTTCCAGAGTGGCATTCCATTTTGTTTCAGAGGAACCAGTAGAAGTTCCCTGAAAAAAGGGCAAGATTCTCCAGTTTGAAGATTATCTGTGATATCCTGATGGCTTTGGGGGCCTATCCTCTAAATATTTTAAAGAAGCCAATGAAACTTAAAAGGTTATCTTATTACCAAATGTGGCAGATTTTATTTTCTAAAGATGGTTGCAAGAATATCTCCTGTTTTACATGTTCTTCTACAATCTGGCCTTGTCACTGACCCAACAAAAAGTGGAGTCTAATTCTTCTCCCTTGAATCTGAGTGAGCTTATGCCTGCTTCAACCACAGAACACCACAGAAGTGATGTGTGTTCTGAGGCTGGGTCACAAAAGGTGATGCAACTTCCATCCTGCTGACTAGCACATCCACAGGTGGTGACCTGAGCTACCACATAAGAAAGCTGGCTACCTGGAGGCTTCCATGCAATGCATAAGCCAAGTCAGAAAGAGAAGCCATATGTTGTCGCTCCAGTTGGCCATCCTCATCTTTGAATCATCCTATCAGTGAAGGAGCCTTCAGATGATTCTAGTTGCCAGTCAGCGAGCCTGCATCTAATTTGAGATGTCATGGAATACAAAGGCCATAGTGCCAGGTCCAAATTCCTGACACACAACCTACAGAATCTGTGAGCATCATACACACACACACACACACACACACACACACACACACACATTTTTTTTGGGGGGGGAGCACTAGGAATTGAATCCAGGAGCATTTTACCTCTGAGCTATGCCCCCAGCTCTTTTTATTCTTTATTTTGAAACAAGGTCTCACTAAGTTGCTGAGGTTGGCCTCAAACCTGTGATACTTCTTGTCTCAGCCTTCCCAGTACTGAAATTCTAAGCATACACCACCATGCCCAGCTATATGGTTGTTTTAAGATGTTAAGCTTTAGGATAACTTGTTAGACAGCAATAATAACTGGAATACTATTTCTCAACCTAACCCTGCTATCATTCTCTCCAATTGTTTTCAAAAGTATGTATTGTGAATTTCCTTTTCTTTTTGATCTAGGGATATGTAGCAGATTCTTTTCAGGAGTTGCTTGTCAAACTTGTGCCATTCCCAAGACCAGTCAGAAGTGCTAATTAAAAGGAAGGTATGAGCTGGAATGTCAGTGCAATGCTTGTAATCCCAGTACTTGGGAGGTTGAGACAGGAGGATTGCAGGTTCAAGACTAGCCTTATTAACTTAGCAAGCCTCTCAGCAACCTAGCAAGACCCTGTTTCAAAGCCAAAAACTATAAAATAAATAAATAAATAAATAAATAAATAGGGCTGGGGGGTGTAGCTCAGAGGTAGAATGCCCCTGAGTTCAATCCCCATTACAAAAAAAAAAAAGAGGAGGATATATAGAATCTAGGTCTCCAGCTCTGGTCCAATATATTTATGGCTAGAAACTGCTGCTACATGTGTCCAAATAATTGATATTGTTTTTCTTTGGGACAGTGTCAAAATTTTAATTTATGACTTTTGTAATTAGCCATGCTAATTAATAGTTGGCTGCATGGCCACTGTGGGAAAAAAAAAAAAGGAATTTCCCCAGTAACCATGGTCATTGAGACAAATCTAGTTTAATAAAGTACAGCCAGTGCTGATGAAGATGAAAAAGTTCAATACTTTTTTGGGGGTGGGGGACTGAGGATTGAACCCAGGGGCATTCTACCTTCAAACTATCCCCCCAGACCTATTTTTCTATTTTTTATTCTTTTTTGGAACTGGGGATTGAACTCAGAGGCATTCTACCTCTAGGCTACACCCCCAGCCCTATATTCTATTCTTTATTTTTAAAACAGGGTCTCACTAAATTGCAGAGGGCCTCACTAAGGAGCTGAGGCTGGGCATAAACCTGTGATCCTCCTGTCTCAGTCTCTCAAGTACTGGGATTATGAGCCTATGCCATGCCTGGCTTTCAATACTTTAACATGGGATGAAAAGCAGTATTTGTATCAGTTATTTAAATAATTTTGTTAAAGAGAATAGATGGTTTAGGGACCACATACACACATCGAATCTAGTCACAATCCAAGATTTGCATGTCTAAAAGGACATTCACCCTTTCTGCACTCCTGATGGATGAGTTGCAAAGGATCAGTTCAAACATTTACCTGAAAGAAAATTTCTATTTTGTCTCTGTAAGCCAATACATGATTACTCTGCACAATAGACCATATCCCTTCTATCTTTATCATCTTCTGCCCCAGACAATTCCAAATAGAATTCTGAGACAGTAATAAGAATTTTTTATTTCATTCTGTCTTTTTAAAATTTTAACAAATCAAACTTATTAAAGAACATTTATGCATTCACAGTAACCTGTGTTCAAATTAAAAGGATTGAAAAAAAAAAAAACCTAACATAGGTGAGTAGATTTTCAGTTAGAGACTATTGTTTGGAGGCAGCCACCTTAACTACCCATATACACCTTCAAATTGTTCCCTAAAGTACCCTTCCAAGGGTATGACAGTCTCGTCAAAGTTCTTTCAGTTATAAAGAAAGCAGTTTGTAGGCTTTTATAATCCTTAAGAGAAGAAAAGGAAAGCTTTAATGAAAAAAATTAAGCTTTTTAGGAAACTAGAATAAAAAGTTAAATATTTTTAAGTGCGTTTAAATTAGCTTGAAATAGTTGTTTTTTGTTTTTTAAATACGACTAATCCTCCTTTTCCTCACTTGAAAAGTAAACAAATATATGGTTACTATGTAAGGATCTCATTCAGGAAGACTGTGGGATGGTTAGATTGAGGAAGGTGAGAAGGAAACATTGGCACCATAAAGAAGGAAGAAGGTTTAGAGAGAGGGAAAAAAAGCAAAAAAAAAGAACACGACGACGACTTGAGAGAAGTAGAGTAATAACTGTCAGAACACTATCCTATTCAATGGAAGGGAGAATGCCGGGGCTAGGTTCTGATACAGAAGAGTTATTCCTGTTGGTACCTAAGCAGTTCGGAGATGCTAGACTGATGGGATTCCACCCATTAGGTAATCCAGGCATCTTTCCTCACGTCTCGGCATGTGGGTCTCTCCACTCGAGTGTGGTAGAGGCGGGCCCCACAGCAAACAAAGCCTTATACTTCCACAAGGCAATCCACAGGCAACACACTATTCATCCACCCAGTCTTGCATTCCAGCCCCGCTCCTCCTCTCTTCCTGGGGCTGCTCTCCCGCCCCGCAGGCTCTTTTGCTCACACGGGTCTGCCATTCCCTCCAGAGGCAGCCCCGCACATCCCGCTTGCTAACCCAGGTATCGTGAGCTCTCCTGGGACTCAACCTGGCGATCGAAACTCGAGGCTGGGGTTTGGGACCCCCACAAACAGCCGCCCTCGGGTCAGCGCATCTGGGATGACGCCGAACTCCCCATCCCGTGTCATCAGTCCCTACCTGGCTGACCATACTCTCGCGGCCCTCTCCCACCCGCGCCGCCAGCCAACCTGGGCTCGGCCTTTGGGGACGACGGTCACGCCCCGACGCGGGGCTCCAGCGGCCCAGACCTTTGCTCCGCCCGGCTCCCCCCTGCCACCTTCCTCTCCGCCACCTCCACCAACGCCTGCCCCTCTGGACGCCGCCATCCCGGGCTGCCGCACAGAGCGCAATTCCCACTGCTCATTGGCTGTTACCTAGGCAACCGGGAGCAACGCTACTCCCTATTGGTCCACCCCGCTTCCGGGCCATCTTTGTGCGGGGCGGAGTGTTCCTAGAGCACGGGCCAAATTTGTGAAAGAGGGGTGGGGCTGAGCCTGCAAGAGTAGAGACCTGGGCCTAGTCTCTCTTACTCAGAGACTACGTGGCAGGGACATTAACCCCAAGCAAGACTGAACATGCGTCCAAAGCAACTTTGACCATTAGCTCACGCTGCTCCGAGTCTCCTCCGATCCTTATACTTGTAAATGGCCCTGCCGCTGGGCATAAACACAGAACCTAAATCTAATTTTAGTGGTGCGGTTTTGGAAATTTTTAAAAATAATTTTGGAACAGGGTCTAAGTTGCGGAGGACTTCACTAAGTTGCTGAGGCTGGCTGTGAACCTGTGATCTTCCTGTCTTAGCCTTCCAAGTACAAGCGTGCACCACCACGCCTGGCCAGTTTTATAATTTATAACTCGTTGAACGTGGCAACTACTTTTTGATAACCCAGTGCCAGGCACTGTGATATGAAGACACTTTTGTATTCATTATAGGGATTCGTGTTGTCATTACCCAGGTCCTTTGTGTTTGAATTATAGTGCCGAGACTGGAGCAAATCTTCCCAATACTATGTGCACAAATCCTTTTTTTTTTTTTTTCTTCCTTCCTTCCTTCACCCCAAGCCCCATTTTTTTTTTTTTTTTTTTTTTTTTTTGCGATATTGGGGATTGAACTCAGGGGCATTCTACCTTCGAGCTATACCCCCAGCCCTATTTTTTATTCTTTCTTTCTTTTTTTTTCAGCAGGGATTTTTATATGTTTCTTGAGTACAACAGGGTTACATAGACATTTATGACATATCAATCATTGTCAGAACACAAATAGCACCACTTCTTCGTTTTACACATATAG
>PVLC010026855.1:0-22354 GCA_004027655.1 Graphiurus murinus
TTTATTTTGAAACAGGGTCTCACTAAGTTCTGGAGTGCCTCACTAGGTAGCTGAGGCTGGCCACAAACCAGGATCCTCCAGTCTCAGCCTCCCGAATGCTGGGATTACAAGCGTGCGCCACCACGCCCGGCTCCCAGCCCTATTTTTTATTCTTTATTTTGAAACAGGGTCTCACTAACTTTCAGGGGGGCCTCACTAGGTAGCTGAGGCTGGCTGAGAACCCGGATCCTCCTGTCTCAGCCTTCCAAGTACTGGGATTACAAGCGTGAGTCACCACGCCCAGCAATTTCTATAAATTGTTTTATTTTGCTTATTTATTTACTTTTTATTTTTGTACATGGTATTAAAGATTGAACCCAGGGGCATTCTACCTCCCAGGTATACCCCCCAGCCCTATTTTATTTTTATTTTGAAACAGGGTCTCACTAGGTTGATGAGAGTCTCACTACTTGCTGAGGCTGTCCTCAAACCTGTGATTCTCCTGTCCCAACCTCCCAACTACTGAGATTACAGGCATGCGCCACCAAGTCTGGCTTATTTTATCTTTAAGTGAGGATTTTAAAATAGAAAATGAAAAGCAAATGGTCCAGGGCAGAGCAATACCCAGGATGGAGTTACAGAGTTCTTCAGCGACCAACCTCTGCATCGCGGCAGCTCCTTTGTAAAGACACCTGGCGTCCACCCCCTTCCTACCAGTGAGGACCAGAACAAACTATGGGATAATTTTATAGTATTTCTTAATATAAAAGGCACTGAACACATCAAGTCAGGTCTTATCGTTAAAACTGCAATAAATACCATTAAAACAACCATAACTAGCTTGAGCTCTTTAAAGATAGCATGTATTCGGCATGGGTTCCAATTTTCTTTAGTTGAAAAAATTGTATTTAATATAACTAAGCAGTTCATTTAAAAAAATAAAGTTCCCTTTCTCAGACACTCTTTACTCCTTAGATTTAATGTTACAGATCCAATTTCAGGGAAGCTCACTTTTAAATACAACTTCGATGTCGATGAAGGTTTTGGTGAATAAAAATACTTTTCCGTAACTACAGCTATGAGGCTTAGCTATGATAACCCTGAAAACCAGCTTGATACTTATTTTTTAACTAGATTTCATTGTAAGTTGAGTATTTTGCAACACAAGCTGCCATAACCTGACGGCAACACTTGCATTTAAAAGCAAAAAGTTCCCCTTGTGCAAATAGCAGGCTTCTGGAGGACAACTTTATTGATTCTATTTACATAATTTTTAATTCTCATAACACTTTCTCAGAATGCTTAATGCTTCCGATGCTTCCGGGGAAGTGCATAGTTTTTTTGTTGTTTTTTTTTTTTTTTGCAGTACTGGGGATTGAACTCAGGGGCATTCTACCTCTGAGCTACACCCCCAGCCCTATTTTTTATTCTTTTATTTTGAAACAGGGTCTCACTAAGTTGTGGTGGGCCTCACTAGGTAGCTGAGGCTGGCCGTGAACCCAGATCCTCCGGTCTCAGCCTCCCGAATGCTGGGATTACAAGCGTGCGCCACCACGCCCAGCTCCAGTCCTATTTTTTATTCTTTATTTTGACACAGAGTCTCACTAAGTTACAGAGTGCCTCACTAAGTAGCTGAGGCTGGCCTCGAACCTGCGATCCTCCTGTCTCAGCCTCCCAAATACTAGGATTACAAGCTTGCGCCACGACGCCCGGCTGGAAGTGCGTGTTTTGATGTCGAATGTCACTTACCTTCCGGTAGATCATGTGGCACATGGCGACTCGCAACCTCATCCCCGCACACTGCACGTGATAGAAATACAAGTGATGCATGATGGCCAGCATGATTGTGCAGACGGCCAGCACCGTTGCATAGCCGTAGGCTGTGTGCAGAGCCACAGAATCGGTGGGGTCATAATTCTCAAAATAATTAATAACTTTCCCCAGAAATATGGGCTGAATTACTTTGATGCCTTCCTATAAGGGAGGAAAAAAAAAAAAGCCTTCATTAGCAATACAAACCACACCAACTTTTCTCAGCATAAGCTTTACTTTTATTAGCATGTTAACAGGGCATTTTTTTGTCAAAGTGTGACACTCATCACTAAGCTAAAAGGAACACAGAACTGCTTTCTTCTTTAAGGCGGCAGATGGGCAGTTTTCACCTGAAGTCAAAGCTTTAGCACGCTGTGCTTGGTACACTGCGGGTGCTCAATAAATATTAAAACCAGCGTTTTAAAATGTGTTTGGCAAACTATCAAGTAAGTCTTGGCCCAAGATGACAAGGGGAAAACGTGCGTGGCCAAAGAGGAAAAGGGTAAAGGATGGGCTTGACTATGGACAGCCCACTCCTGAATCCGCCCATTTCCTCTGAACTCTGGACTCCCCCAGCCCCAGGGAAGTGCAAACGCTTATTCACGAAAGGCACACACACGCCCAGCCTGGAGCAACCGACCCACGCCCACAAACACAGGTCCAAACCTTCCTATCCTTCCCTGCCCAAAGGCACGCGTCAGGAGGCCCCCAAGAGCAGGCTTCTGTTTGGCAGGGCTGAGAAGGAGTCCAGGGTTGAGAGAGTCCCAGGCCTCAGGGGAGAAGCTGAGACACACCCTGGGGTACAGCCACCCGCACTCGGGTAGCAGGAGTCAAAAATTAGACACAGCACAAGTCGCATTTTAAAGAAATGTTATCTTATATTCTCCAAGGCCAAAATTAAAATCCTACACCATGCCAGGAACAGTGGTACATGCCTCTAATCCCCGTGCATGGGAGGCTGAAACGGGAGGATCACAGGTTCAAAGCCAGCCTCAGCAATCCAGCAAGACCCTATTTCAAAATAAAAAATAAAAAAGGCTGGAGGTGTAGCTTGGAGACAGAGAGTGCCCCTGGCTTCAATCACTAGTACCAAAAGAAAAAAAAAATGTTTTATTTTAATGAAAACGTCCTATACACCAATGAGTCGGGAAGTGCTGGCTTACCTCCTGAGCTAGACCTAGACGGAGGGGAGGCACTTGTCTTCCCCAGGACTAAAGACAGAAAGGGCAAAACAGTGCTTGTGTCTCGGAACACACAGGCCAAGGAGCTTACCTGACTTGCTCTTACGCCTTTCCCTGCCACACGGTATGACACTCCAACCTACTTCTTCCCCCCAAGTCCCCTGAGAGGGAACCCCCATCAAAGAAAATCACACACTCATCCCAAATCCACGTCAGCAAAAGGAAACACACAGACCTTCCATGTCGTTTCCTCCTGACTCCGCCAAAGACAAAAGGCTGAAAGTTTGGAACTAGACTTTGAAACAGGCTTGTTCTCTCAAGCAAATGGTCTTTACTAATTCAGACATGGTGGACAGAAAACTGCCAGGTACTGTCTGTCTGCAATGAGAAACCCACACTCAAGAGGGAAGGAGAAGAGAGAGGGAGGAAGGGATTTTCTTCCCAACCAACCGTTGCCTGGTCAGGATATTCACAGAAGACATTGCAGTCCCTTTCAAATACGCTGTGACATTAAATCCCACACTCCTGTCCTACTGTACACACACACGCACGCACGTACGGATGCACGCACGCATGCACACATGCACACACACACACATGCACACACACACACATGCACATGGACTTCACCAACTGTGTTGTCTTCCATGAGGTCATGGAAGTTTCTATTATTCAGAAGTAAGAACACACTAGTTGAAGAATTGGAGCTTCAGTCAGGTGTGGTGGCACACACTTGTAATCCCAGTATTTGGGAGGCTGAGACAGGAGGATCACAAGTTCAAGGCCAGCCTCAGCTACTTAGTGAGGCCCTCTGCGACTTACTGAGATCCTATTTCAAAATGAAAAAAATAATAATAAAGACAAGCATGGTGGCGCACGCTTATAATCCCAGTACTTGAGAGGCTGAGACAGGAGGATCACAGGTTTGCGGCCAGCCTCAGCTACTTAGTGAGGCCTTCCACAACTTAGTGAGACCCTGTTTCAAAAGCAAAAATAAAATACAGCTGGGGGTGTAGCTCAGAGTTATAATGCCCCTGAGTCCAATCCCCAGTACAGCAAAAAAATAAAATAAAATAAAAAGTAAAATAGGGCTCGGATAGCTCAGAGGTAGAATGCTCCGAGTTCCATCCCCAGTACCACAAAAGAAAAAAGAGTTGGAAGAAAGGTGAGGAGCTATGGAGACCGCAGAGGCTGGCTGGTACATGTCTCCCACGTCTGACCTTTAACCTCAAGTAGCACTAGAGGTGGAAGAGCACCTGACACGGCGGGTCATGAAGACTGTTGACAGAGCGTCCCGAGATGAAACTCTAGAGGCATATACACAGAGAGGCAAGGGGACCGAGCGGCACACGTGGGCAGCCCCGGCCCAGAAGTGGTCCAGGGCAGCCTCGGTCAGCAGCAAGCAAGCCTGGGCTGTCTACCAGAAGCCCAGCGGAGACGCTGGTCGTCCCAAACTGGCCTGGGACTTCACAAGGAATCTGGGACCCACTGTGGCCTACGGCACACTTCTCCCGACACGGTGTGATTCCAACAGAGAAAGTACGAGTGATTTCCCCTTCAGAGAAAATAGTGACAGACACAACAAATGAAGCAGAAAACAGCAGGAAAGGAAGGCAAATCATGATGGCCTCGTTGTCTAAGATTCCCAGCTGAGACACAGCATTTAACAATCTGGCAAAGCAAGCAGGCTCATTAATAAGTAACGCTGGTTTGTGACCCTCAGACCTGTCTATCCTCGATCCTCCCCCTCAACTAGTAAGAAATGAAACAACTGCCAGGCGCAGTGGCACACACTTATAATCTCAGTATCTGAGAGGCTGAGACAGGAGGATTGCAAGTTCAAGGCCAGCCTCAGCAACTTAGCGAGACTCTAGAAATTTAGCCAGAGGCTGTTTCAAAATAAAAAATAAAAAGGGTTAGGGGTAGCCAGGCGCAGTGGCGCATGCCTGGAATCCCAGTACTTGGGAAGCTGAGACAGGAGGATTGCAAGTTCAAGGTCAGTCTCAGAAACCTAGTGAGACCCTATTTCAAAATAAAATAGTGTAGCTAGGAGGTAAAATGCCTGTGGGTTCAATCTTCAGTACCACACTAATTAAAAGGGGGAGGGGGTTGGGGGGTGTAGAATGCCCTTGGGTTCAATCTCCAGTATCAAAAAAAGAGTAACAAAACCATTAATTTCTCCTGATTTTCTTATACATACCATATCTTGGGATAACCAAAATGTTAATAGTAGCAGAATTTCTCTTTATGAAATATTTTAGCTAATAAACGAAGAGGGAAATAATCGGAATATCACCATTTTGAGACTCCCTAATGACTTAATGAGTCTTAAGAAATGATCATGAATAGCCCCTAATATAACATATGCAAAAAAGAAAACCACAGGTTAGGGACCTCTTGGTGGTACACAGCCCTGCCTATGAAATAATACTGCCAAGGGGCGGGGGCGGGGGAGGGGAGAATCAATCCCAACTCAGATCAAGCTTCCAGGTCTAACTAGCAGTTCCGGGTCCAGAGTAACTTGTTAAATGACACAGGAGGGGTTAGACAATCTGCCCAATCCCAGCATGGGAATCTTTGCTGGACAAACAATTCAGTTTCTTCAATTACAGGAGGAAAAAAAAAAAAAGTTGAAATAAATAGTAGAGGAAAAGACAGAGAGGAAAGGAGATAAATAAGGAAATAATGCTACCTATTAAATCAATCAAATGTATGAAACATAAGACAATCAAAGAGATATGGAATAAATAAAAGCCAGGCACAGTGACACATACCAGTAGTCCCAGCTACTCGGGAAGCTGAAACAGAAGGATTGTTGAACCCAGGAATTTGAGGCCCGTGTAGGCCAAATAGTGAGACCCTCATTTCTGTTAATTAATTAACTAATTAGTTAATTGCAAGTTTAGAGAGAAAGAGGAGCACCAGACAGAAACTGAAGTTAAAGTATTAATGTGTGTGTAAAACAATTGTAGTATGGTTTGGGCAGAGGGAGTATTGAACCCAGGGGTATTCTACCTCGGAACTACACACCTCTCCCCCAGCCCTTTTTTATTTTTTATTTTGAAACAGGGTCTTGATCAGTTGCTGAGGGGCTCACTAAGTTGCTAAGGCTGGCCTGGAACCTTCGATCCTCCCATCTCAGCCTCCCAAGTACTGGGTTTCCAGATGTGCGCCACCGTGCCTGGCTTGTAATATGGCTTTAGAGGGGGAAGCCTGTCTATCTTTTAAAGATACACACTAAAACATTTATAGATTAAATGATGTCTGTGAACAGCTTCAGAATGGCGTGGGCAGGACTTCAGATGACTCAAGACTAATGGTGAGTTAGGAATTATGAAGCTGGCTTAAGGCTTAGGTAGCTGGCTTAGGTAGATCCTAGCCCAGGGCTTAGGATCTACTCTATTTTTGTATTTTTTTTTTAAAAGGTCTTTAAAACCTAAGAAAATGCCACGCCAACCTTGGCCCTCGTGGGGAGCAGGCCTGTGGCAGTCACACTCGTGGAACAGGACGTCACACACGTTTTGCTCCAAAAGTCTGCCGCTTGCAAGCCATGTGACCCTAAATATGGCCCATCCCCTTCCAGGACCTCAATGTCCGCAGCCATGGAAATCCACTCTGTTTACATCAGAGGAGCCCGGAACAACCAAAAGAGCTGGGGCAGCCGAAACTGCTGGGCACTGCAGCCTAGAAACGAGCGTGAGCTTGGTGACTTTTACTATATAGACTCCTGGGACGCTGGGGTGGAACTCAGTGGCAGAGTAAGTGGTTAGCATGTGTCAGGCTCTGGATTCCATCCTCGGCGCCACAAAAAGCCAAAAAAAAAAAAAGGACTGGGAAAGGATAATGACTAAGACACCAACTTTCAAAAGAGCAGACGTTTTTCTTTTGTTCTTTTATATAGGGTTTTTTTTTTTCTCTTTACCATTTTGAATATAATCTTTTCAAAATGAGTCATCTGCTTCCTTGACTTTTTAAAAGAAAGTGGATTTAAAAGCAATTGCCCAGCAGGGTGCGGTGGCCCACATTTGTAATCCCAGTAATTGGGAGGCTGAGACAGGAGGATTCAGGTTTGAGGCCCGACTCAGCTACTTGGTGAGGTCCTCTGCAACTTAGTGAGACTCTGTTTCAAAATAAAGAATAAAAAATAGGACTGGGGGTATAGCTCGGAGGTAGAATGCCCCTGGGTTCAGTCCCCAGTACCGCAAAAAATAAAATAAATACATAAATAAATAAAAGCATTTGCCCTTTCTGACTCTGGGTTGTCACTGTGAATAGTACTAAGCTAGAATAAGTACCAAGAACCTGGGGGAGTACCAAGCCAACTGTGTCTGCTTTTCACAATGCTTCCTCCACACCCCGAGATTATTGTTTGTGTGTATGTGGTACTGGGGGGTGGAACCCATGGGTATTCTACCTCTGAGCGCCACCCCCCCTCCTTTTTTTTGAGATTTTTATTTTGAAGCAGGGTCTCACCAAGTTACCACGGATGGTCGAGAACCTGCAACCCCAGTGTGTTTGAGCCAGCAGCTACTCCTTGGCTTCCTGAGTGAGCAGAGAGCAAGGCGCGCTTGGGAGAAGAGCTGAGAAGCAAAGGCCCACCCGCTTCTCAGCAAACAGGCCCCGCGTGGGGCAGAAACATCACTGCCGAGCCTGGAGGACTGACTGCTAACCTCCTGTCTCCAGGAAGCGAGGACTTCCTGGGACATCGGCCTCCCACGGCTTCTTCCAGCCTCCCCCTGGACTATAGACAGTCAGAGCAAAAGCTTTAGACTAAGGCCGAGTCTCAGACCAGGCCAGCAACCAACGAGGTCCATTTGCTAAGAGCCAAGGGGGAAGGACCTAGCCACCCGCCATTCCTCTCCGATCAGAGGTTCAGGAAGTGGGGGAGTCTGCAACGGCTCCTCGGATGTCCGCTGACTTCAAGACGACATCTGAAGGACACCCTCATGTCTCAAAGCTCAGGCTCGGGATGCGGTGAGCAGGCAGGCAGCCCCCGAAGTCTCCCCGGGCAGCTGCTCTTGGAGCCGAGGGCTCCGGGCAGGTGGAGACTTGCTTCAGTCCCCATGGTACTCCACCGGAGGTGCACACAGGGGATAGTCGTGGCCTGCAAGAGCGACATTCACTGCCACCCCTGTGCTTGACTCTCTGAGCATTATTACAATGGCTCCTCAATTCTCCCAGGACAAGGGGCGGTCCCAGCCTTGAAGCCTCCCCCTGGGCCTGGGGTCATCCTGCCTCTTCAGTGCCCCGTTAGCAGGCTGCAGCAAGGTCCTGCTTGAGACCTGGCTGGGTGACAGCAGGCAGCTCAGGGTCTCGGGGAGACCGTGAGGGTGTTGTGCCCACCAGAAGAATTAAGAAGGTGTTAGAGCTCACCAAGAAAACGAGCCTGCTGAGACCAACAAGAGGCACAGGTATGAGATCACAAGAAGGAAGCCACCTCAGAAAATCAATTAGCAAACTAATGTTCCTTCTATCTGACTCAGTAACTAGCTTTAATGACTGAAAATCCAAAACAGCCCCTGAAATTATTTTTGAAATGTAACAAGATCCTTACTAATGTGGCCAGAAGAAACTATTTCTATCTGACTTCTCCAGAAGACCAGTATTTGTATTAGAATTCAGGCTTATTTTCCTTGAGAGAAAAAATGTGTACATTTATATTGTATATTTGTATATATATTTTATTTATAATATATTATTTTAATATATAATATATTTATATATTATGTTAAATTATATAATATTATAATTAAATATAACAAGTATATATATTGAGATCTATATAATTCTCTCTCTCTTTCTCTCTCTCTCTCTCTCTCTCTCTCTCTCTCTCTCAAAGGTTTACCTAGTTGAGCTCTGAAAACTCTGCTCCCTGAACTTCTCTGCCCTAGAGTTAAAAGTTCTGCCCTGCCCATGTTTATGCTCAACACACAATTTTTTTTTTTTTTTTTTTTTTTTTGCGGTACTGGGGATTGAACTCAGGGGCATTCTACCTCCGAGCTATGCCCCCAGTCCTATTTTTTATTCCTTATTTTGAAACAGGGTCTTACTAAGTTGCAGAGTGCCTTACTAGGTAGCTGAGGCTGGCCGAGAACCCGGATCCTCCAGTCTCAGCCTCCCAAATGCCGGGATTACAAGCGTGCACCACCACACCCGGCTCAACACACAAAATTTAAATGAGCATCAAACACTGGTCACCATGCTCAGCTACAGAATAACTGGCCACTGTCTAGTTTTAGACATAAACCAACAAGATGCTGGTCTGAACTTAGCGCCAACAAGTCAGCGCTCTCCTGGGAAAAGCCCGGGCTGCACAGCACCCCAGCCACCAGCACCGAGGGGTCCCCAAGCCCATCACCCTAACCCCTCCAGCCGGGGTCCAGCCTACAAACAGCAGAGTGCGTCCTGCACCAGAACAGAGCGGCTGCCCCCACCAGACATCGGTCTAGGGTCCTCATCCTCGATGAGCAATCGCACACCCACGACTCAGACCAAAGCCTCGGCAAAAACAGCGTTCTGCCTCTGCCCAGACCACCCGAGTCCCAGTACTGTCACCATCCAAGACCGCCACCTGCCTCTGATCCACACAAGCCGCTGAGCCAGAATGGCGTCTCAGCAGTGCAGATGCGTAAGAACCTGGCAGCCCGCCTCAGCTGTGTGAGGGGCAGCTCTCCACAGGGCTTCTGGTCAACCTGAAGGCACCCGGCCACTTTCCAGGCTGGCCTGGCCTGGCCTGTAGCTTTCTGGCCCCGGGGGATGCGGCCACCTGGACTCTACCCTAATTGACAATCTCTAATCTGACTTCCTGCAGACATGCGCCACCGCTCCAGGCAGCTTTCAGTGACCAGGTTCAAGAGACAGGCAGGGGAGACCCTGAGGACAAAGTTCTCATGATATCCATCACGACTCAGGAGGAGCTATGAGTCTAGAGGAGGCTGGATCCATAAATCAGAATTCCTGAGACCCAATCTCAGCTGAGTCCTTTACATTTGGGGTGGCGTTGGGCACACCATGTAACAATTTGACCTTCAGGGTCCTCCTCTCCAAGTGGGGGTAATAAGAACACCTCCCACCTCACTAAGTCAGCCAAAGGAACAAGAGTAATCTTCTAAAGTGCTCACAGCCATTCTTGGTAAACAGTACTTTTCAAATACTATTATGATGAAAACTACTAGTCCTGCTATGGCTGCTACTCTAGATTATGATCCCTAGTAATGCTGCTGCTATTGCTAACACTACTACTGCTGCTAAGGAGTACTAGTACTGAAGAATGTTACTACTCCAGAGTATGAACTCTACTAATGCTGCTGCTGCTAGTAGTACTACTACTGATGAGTACTCCTACTGCAGCTGAATACTAGTGGTGAAGAATACTACTCCTAAGTATGAGCCCTACTAATACTACTACAGCTGCTACTTCTACTACTACTACTGATGAGTATTACTGTTGCTGCTGAGGAGTACCACCGTTACTGGGTACCACTACTACTATTACTCCTGAGTATGAGCCCCTATTACTGCTGCTGCTGCTACTGAGTATGAACCCCGTGTTTCTTAGGTACCCTACTCCTCACTTTTCTGCCATGACTGCCCAATAACCAACCTCCTAAAAGAGAAGCCAACCAGCATTCTACTAGCTGCACCAAACTGAGCTCTCCCCAGTCTTAGCCTTCAGGGATCCTGTCCCCAACTCCCACAGCAGTACTACTGCGACTGGACAAGTTTGACATTGATACTCTGAGGACTGCAGCAAGCTGACCCCTCTCACCCAGCTTCTGCCGCCTCTACCTCCGTGCCTACGCCTCCTGAGAGCCTGCCCAGCAAGACCTGCAGCTCAAAGGGGATCTTGTCACCATCTGGGACTAAGAGACCCCACCCACGGAGCGGGCAACCTGTGACAGCAAGGACAGCCCGAGGCTCGCTTCAAACCCAGCCCCACAGGCCACCCTTCAAGATCACCCAGTAACAACAGGGAACTAGAGAAGAGAGCAGCAGAGGGAGGCCTGCTCCGAGAGATGGCTGAACACCCACGTGAAGCCGCTCTGGCGCCCGCCCCTCGTTGCTGTCACCCTTCACGGGCCTCAGGCGCACACCAAAGCTCCAGGCTCCCTGGCCTGCAGAATCCCCGGAGCTCTGCTGACTGACAATGTGCAGACCCACTGGGCCAAGAAACCCCACATGCAGGCCGCAGTGACACCGCCTTGTGACCCCATTTCAAACTGACTCACTGGGGCCAGTAGAAATACCATCGCTGGGACAGCAGCACAGGGGGACCTGCGGGGCTGCTGTGCGCCCCCCCCCACCCTCGGCCAGTCAGTCTCACTGGTCTGCATCTATGCCCCGCCCTCCATGGGCCAAGATAACCTCCAGGGGGCGACAGGTGTCCTCTCAAAGGTGGTGCTCGCCCTCTGGCACACTGGCCAACATACCTTTGTCACCTGTGAGAACTTCAGTCTCCCAGAACCATCCACGTACCCATTACCAGACAGATCCCTGGTTGTCTCCAGTGGCAAAAAGCAGGGCTCATGACCCATCTCCCTCGCCCAGAGCCCTTACACACACACACACACACACACACACACACACACACACACACACACACACGTTAAGCAGAAGCCATGCCTCCCCTCCTGGCCCATGCATCTTACCCTAACCAGATCAGATGCACCTGAGACAACTTTCCAGGCCCCTGCAGCAAAGTGACATCCACTCCTGCTACTCCCCAGGTACTCGCAGGACCTCGAATGTCACTAAGGCAACGGTAAGATACCGCAGTGGGCACAAGCCCCCTGGCCAGATCTTTAGCATCTCCTCCAGCAGGCCAGAGACTGGCAACAGGCAAGCCTCCTGACACTGCATCCACCGGTGGAATACTGTCCTCCTGGAGGACCTTTAAGGTAACGGAAATCACAGCCCTCAGGACTTTCTCTCCTTGGTTTTCCACTGAATATCTCTGTTCGACCTCCTCAGCAATGCGGGATCACCAAAACTCCACCTTCAACCAGCAATGGCATCCCAGCAACAAGGATAAAAAAAAAAAAAACAGGATGGGCAGTGCATGAATTCCCTGGGAATCACAGGGGAGCTGGACTCCTTCACACATGGGGTCTGGCTCAGTGCCCGGCCCACAGGGAAGAAATCAGCTTTCGGCAGCTCTGGCCCCACAGCAAGCCCAGGCACAGGGCACCAGATTCCACTTACATGGAAGGGGAGAGGTGACGATACCTTCCTGGGAAAACATTTATCAGATTTGGCATGATTAAGTTAATAATTAGTTGTTGGGCACCAGTAAAATGTCTTATATTATTCTGGGCTCTGATCCAAATTTACTTCCTGCCAACCACACGGTACATCTTGAAGCTATAGGAGCCTCTTTGATCAAGGATGACTCTTAACCTTTAAAACATTTACTGAGCACCAACAATGTTCCACCATGGTGTAAAACAGGGCTATCCTTCCATGACACGGGGTTTTTAGTTGCTTAAAAGAAAACGTCATCATGCCCTTGAGCTTCGGTCACTTAAGTATTCACCCCTTCCAAAGATGAATACAACTGCTGAACCACACAAGGTCCCCCGGACATGTTTTATCCTGAGACCTCAACATACTTTCAAAACCCATCTGGCCACTTCTCCCCCTCCTCATCCATTTCAGTGCTGATCAAGAGCATGTCTACCCGTGTATGCCAACGAAACAGTCACTGGGTATAAAAACATTGTCCACCCCATGTATACCAAAGAAACATTCACTGGGTGTAAAAGCACTTACATCAAATAATGTAAAAATTCCCAAAACTACGTAAGATTTCCAGTAACATTTTATGATAGCTTTTGTTAAAGAAGGCTTCCGTGCATCCTTCTCGGCTTTTAAAACTTCTTTATCCCAGTACCTACAAAGAGAAAAAAGCTGGGTCAAGAAAGGTACACATTGCCATATGGTAAAATGGGCGAGGCGGCAGAGGAGCAGATAAGCATTCAGGCATTCTGAGGCTGTCCATAAACGCTAGCTCCTGAAGGACGTGTGATACAAAATCTGCAGCACCAGAAAAATGGACCGCAAGGGGAAAGGTCTCTGCAAACTCTCCAGTTACTGGAGAGTTTTGCTGGATTTACCCTTAGTAGCCCAAGAGGTGAGCAGAGTACAAACAAGCCAGGCACCTGCTCTGCGGATCCCATCTCCAAGGACATGCCTCAGGCACCTAGGGCTAAGGTGCTGGCTCCATCCACTTTTACAAAGTGGATGCACAGGTTTCCCCCAGGCCATAAAGATAGGGAACACCCTAGGGAAAGTATGCGGTGTCAGGGACCTAGGCTCCAGA
Source organism: Graphiurus murinus (assembly GCA_004027655.1). Lineage (NCBI taxonomy): Eukaryota > Metazoa > Chordata > Mammalia > Rodentia > Gliridae > Graphiurus > Graphiurus murinus. Next base: position 13,291 of record PVLC010026855.1, read on the forward strand.
AGGGTGGAAGGCCATGGACCAGGGAAGGTCACACCCACTCAGCCACAGGCTCAGAAGTTCTCATTCTTCCTTGCCTTCCTCTTACTGCTGCTTGCTTACCCTTGCAGCTCTTCTCCAAGGTGTTTGGAGCGATCCTCCGGGAGCACTGAATACATATCATCTTCTTCTAATCTTCGCTTATGACCAATTTTAAACAAAGGGTTCAGCCACCTGTTAAAAAGAGAAAAGGCGAGTGAGAATAGACCCGCCATCATCCTCTTCCAATATCCACTTATAGTCAATTTTTTTTTTTTTTTTTTTGCGGTACTGGGGATTGAACTCAGGGGCATTCTACCTCCAAGCTACACCCCCAGCCCTATTTTTTTATTCTTTATTTTGAAACAGGGCCTCACTAAGTTGCAGAGTGCCTCACTAGGTAGCTGAGGCTGGTCGTGAACCTGGATCCTCCGGTCTCAGCCTCCCAAATGCTGGGATTACAAGCGTGCGCCACCAAGCCCGGTTAAACAAGCCATCTATTAAATTTTAATTAATTTTCTATTAAAATTAATAGAAAAGACAAGTGATATATACCCACGACTGCACATTAGTATCTACTAAGTAAAGTCTTACCCCCATGGGTTTTGTAAAAATCTACTTTTTTGTGTGTGGTACTGGGGATTGAACTCCAAGCTACACCCCTAGCCCGATTTTGTATTCTTTATTTTGAAACAGGGTCTCACTAAAGTGCAGAGGGCCTCACTAGGTAGCTGAGGCTGACCGCAAACCCAGATCCTCTGGTCTCAGCCTCCCAGATGCTGGGTTTACAAGCATGCACCACCACGCCCGGCAAAAATCTACATTTTAACTATAAACAGCTATAGGAAAAAAATTATATGTGCTTACACACACACAAGAGCACACGCGTGCATACGCACACGTACACACGCACACACACACCCTCACTCTATCCACTGAGAGGCCCCAGAGGCCATGACACTCCAGTATGTAGGAGCACCCCAGCACCCAGATCTTGTTTTCTTCACACCATTTTCCCCCTAAAAGGAACCAGGACTCCTTAAAAGAAATGGCTGATTTCAAGGCTAGGGCAAAGAAAGTATAAGATGTATCATGAAATCTTACACCATAAAATAAGGAAGCATTTAAGGACCCATGTGGATGGGACGGAAGATATCCCATGACAAATCTGGGATAGCCTGAACATACAAATAAATAATGATAGCAGTGAATCATAACCCACCAAATAACAAAAGAACCCAAGTCTTTATTGCTAAAAAATGGAGAAGGAAGAAAAAAAAATTCATGCATAGAAAGAATGATAGAGTTAGAAAAGTTAACAATGGAAGCTGAGCCGGGCATGGTGGCGCATGCTTGTAATCCCAGCATTTGGGAGGCTGAGACTGGAGGACCCGGGTTCGCGGCCAGCCTCATCTACCTAGTGAGGCACTCCACAACTTAGTGAGACCCTGTTTCAAAATAAAGAATAAAAAATAGTGCTGGGGGTATAGGTCGGAGGTAGAATGCCCCTGAGTTCAATCCCCAGTACTGCCAAAAAAAAAAAAAAAAAAAAAATGCTGAAACTAGTGAATCAATATTTGATAAGAACTGGGACATTTGTAATCTCCAATTATCTTCCCACAAACTACTTACTAATTATGAAAGGAAAACCAGTAAATTGGCAGAAGATGAAAAAAAAAAACCTTATTCAAAACTCTGAGAATCTTTTTACTAAAACAAAATGGTCATTATCTATTATGAATCATTTAAATAATAATGTACAGAGATAACCCACGGGTAGACTCTATTTTTCCAATTTTACCAGGGTGAGGATATTTCCAAGGCCAGACAATAACCCATGAAAGCAAGTATGTTAATCTTGCTGATTTATTTATCCCTCAAAACTCCAATGGCAAAAGGAAGGGGGATCCACAAATGTCTGCTAAATAAACGAACATGTGAATCACTAGGGATGCAGTCACAGGAAGGGAGCGTCAGGCTTTGCCAACCCTGGGAGCTTGGTTCTCCAAGGAGTCCCGGTTCAGGAACTAGCAGATGGGGTTCTCCTCCCAGCCCTGGTACTGAGGACTCAGGGTCCCCACAGCCTCTGTCATTCCCCCCTCAACCCTCAACTTCTACAAGTTTAGTACCTACATGACCTTTTGAACACCACTAAATAGCTCCAAGTTCCTCCCCCCAAAAATACACACACACACACACACACACACACACACACACATACACACACACACACACATCTGTGAGCTTTCTACCAAATAGATTTAAAAAATCTTCTGGGTCATTCTATAGTTTTTTGGTTTTGTTTTTGTTTTCGTGTGTGTGTGTGTGTGTGTGTGTGTGTGTGTGTGTGTGTGTTTTACTGAGGATTGAACCCAGGGGCATTCTACCCCCAAGTTACACTCCTAGCACTATATTTTAATTTTTATTTTGAAACAGGGTCTCGCTAGGTTGATGAGAGTCTCACAACTTGCTGAGGCTGTCCTTGAACCAAAGATCCTCCTGTCTCAGCCTCCTGAGTAACAGGATTACAGGCATGCACCACCATGCCTGGCTCCCGTCTATGGTTATTCTAAGCTCAGGTCCTTAGCACTGGAACTTGCATGGGCGACGTTGCCCTGAGAAGCCCTCTCTAAAGTCCTGCTTAAAAGTGCCTCAATTAGAGATCCTCTGGTATTGAGAGTCTGGACTTGGTCAGGTTCTGGTTGTATGACCTTGAGTAGCCACATAATCTCTCTGGGTCTGGACCTTGGGCAAATGAGGAAGAGATCTATAGATAACACAGCCCAGGGAAGTTGAGAAGATCAACCTCGGTGGCTTCCAAAACTACAAAGTTCCAACAAACAAATATCAGCCGGGCCATTAGAAAGCCAACGATAACTTTAAAAGAAGAATTGCTCAATCAAACAAATTTCATCTTAGCTCTCTGGCCATGCAGCAACTTTTATCAGGCATGTTTTACGCGGGGATGACCACTTGGGAAGCCATACCATGGAGAACCTGCTGCTCAAGGGGTCTGCTCCAGGTAACTGCTGGATGTGCAGTGGCTACAAGGAACAGGGTGTGAGGTGGGCTCCCATCCAGCTTCACCTCCGAATCAAGGACTCCGAGAACTTTCTGAAGGCACAAAGTTTTGACCCAGGAGCTTCAGCTCCCCAGGGCTGGAGCAAACACTGCGGCAGTATCCAAGATAAACTCTGGATTCCAGAAAATTCCACAGTCCCTGTCCAACCTACCCTATCAATTCTGATTCAACTCACAGGAAGAGAACCCAATCAGCTCACCTCTTTCTCCCCTCCTCCTCCAAGAAGTTTCCAGAAGGCTTTACCTGCCCAGGCTCAACTGAGGTGGGTTTCCCAGACATGTTTGAGATGACATACATCTGAGATCTTCCTCCCAGTAGAACATCATCTGGTACTTTCTGCAAGTACTTCTAAATTTTGAAACTCATTGGTATCTTTTCAGACTAAAGAGTTTTTTCCATCAGTGCATGGAAAAACTGGCTTAGAAAAGAACATTAAAAGTTAAGGAAGGGGCTGGGGATATAGCTCAGTGTTAGAGCATGCGCTTAGCATACACAAGACTATCTATCTACAACATCCACCCCAAAAAAGGGTTAAAGAAGGTGGGATTAATAATTCTGTTACATGGGCTGAGGAGTTAATAGCATTATATTTAGGATATTAAAAGAAATTTCAGCCAGGTGTGGTGGTGCACGCTTGTAACCTCAGCATTTGGGAGGCTGAGACTGGAGGATCCAGGTTTGCGGCCAACCTCAGCTACCTAGTGAGGCACTCCGCAACTTAGTGAGACCCAAGTATCTAAAATCAGCACAGACTCGATGTTTCTATAAGAAAATGCCAAAATTATCTAGTACTTGACTCTCCCAGTCCCTCTCCCTACCCAAATCTCAAAAAGGAAGGCTGAGACACACAGTTTAATTTCCATCTGATGGCAAGCCTGCTGTCTCTGACCATCCTACATACGGCCATCTTTGACCACCTACGTAAGGAACCATACACAGCCATGAACTATAGAAAGACATTTCAGTCAATCGGGGACTGCACATACAAGGAGTTCCCTAAGATGCTATGGTTCAGTGATATCAGAATCATCTTAATTTGTGTAAATTCACTCTGTGATGTTTGGAAAATGACCAAATCTCTTAACTACAATTTCTCTTAATGTGCCCCCGTTATTAATCAATGAATGACTAAGCACAGAGTCCCAAGTCAATTAGAACATGAATTCCAATTTACCCCTTAAGGGGGTTTAGTCAAGAATTCCAGACCACTGTGATATGGGCCACTCCTCAATCCAGTTCTGCCCCAACAGCCCTTCTTTCCAGAGTCAGCTGCTTCTTCCCCTCTCCTTCCACAACGCTTCGCCCCCGAGCATCTTTTTGGTCACAAAGACCCAGAGCTGTAACTTCTCCTGCACCACCCACAATCCCTATTTATCAAACACAGTGCCCAGATGGGATGGATATGCAATAAACAGCTATTGAATGAATGAAATCTCCAATGAAACAGATGGCTGCATTATCCTAAAGTGCAATCTTCCAGAGTGCAATTCAATAGAAACTCGATAAAACACAGCCATCCTCAATTACAAAATTACAGGAAGCCATCAGCCCAAGAGAAACAGAAGAGATGGCCAGAGGAGACATTCTCCACCCCAGGACCACAGCTTCCCGGCGGCATTTCCAGGTGGCAAGAAAGACTCTCCAACACAAGAACTCATTGGAAAGTTTTATGTCTGGTTTATTGGTTTTTGTGAGGGATTCTTTCCCCCCAGAATTTTAGAAGTTCTGAATAGCATTTCCTCAATATGGTACAAAAGAAGAACACCAGATCAGGAGTCCCGCACCCTGGGCTCTAGTCCTAGCACCCCTCCCTGTGATGGTGACCCAAGTATTCAATTCCCATGAGCTTACATGGAAGCGTACATTCACCATAGGTACGTGTAAAAGGGGAAGTAAAAGTAAACATGCCCGGGGATTGATAAACTCCTTTCCTTTCTTGTTTCCTCCCCCTCTCTCATCTCCATAACACCTTGAAGGTCCTTTCCATTTCTTTTCCCCTCCCTCCTGATCTCTTTGTACAACTGGCCAAGCTGGAACTAAAATATTATTTCATTACTTGTTATTTTGTTAATCAAGATTGTTCTCTTTTTCTAATGAACAAGTACAATATTTCATATTCTTCTCAGAAGCCAAGCCTAATAAATTCTTTTAAGTAGTTATTCACTTACATGACCATGACCCTAAAGTTATATTTTATAAAATACACACACACCTCCACTTTTATTGGAAGTAAATACATGAAAAGAATTGATTCAGGAGGGAACATTTTTCTCTGCTCTCTAATTACTGAAAACATGCACCCACCCACAAGGCAGATGAGAAAGCAGGTCTATACTCAGATCAAGGGTGCTGGTCAAAGCCCTGGGCATAAATAAGAGCTTAGACAGCAGAGGGAGGAGGGCACGCCAGATGTCAGTCCCCACTGCAGCCAACGAAAGGAGCTGCTCATTTCCAGATGTCACACTTCTAAAAACTGATAAAGTCCTCAGACATGAACTAGGAGGCCTTAACGCTTCCCTCTGTGAATTTTTTTTTTTTTTTTTTTTTTTTTTGTGGGGACGGGAGGTACTGGGGATGGAATCTCCTGGCTACACTCCCAGTCCGATTTTTTTTTTTTTTTCCGGTACTGGGGATGGAACCCAGGGGCATTCTACCTCCGAGCTACACCCTCAGCCCTATTTTTTATTCTATATTTTGAAACAGGGTCTCACTAAGTTGCAGAATGCCTCACGAGGTAGCTGAGGCTGGCCTCAAACCTGAATCCTCCAGTCTCAGCCTCCCAAGTGCTGGGATTACAAGCCTGTGCCACCACTCCCGGCTTCCCAGCCTGATTTTGTTCTTTTATTTGAAACAGTGTCTCACTAATTTGCAGAGGGTCTCCCTAAGTTACTGTAGCTGGTGGCAAACCTATGATCCTCCTATCTGGGCCTCCCAAGTACTAACAAACGTGCACCCACCCCCGGCTCTGTGAACTTTTTCTATTTGGAAGCCACAGAGGAGAAAAGGATCAGAGTTCTGGTGCCAGGAATTCAAAACAACCATTGTCGATATTTCTTAAACAATATCCACTGTCTCGCACATCATTCCTGTTATAGTTTGTATCTTCATTATCCCCTGAAACCCCATGTATTAAAGGATTGTTCTTCTGGATTTGGTGCTAATGAGAGGTACTAGGTTTTTTGTTTGTTTGCTTGTTTTTCGGTACTGCAGATTGAACTTAGGGGCATTCTACCTCTGAGCTACACCCCCAGCCCTATTTTTTATTCTTCATTTTGAAACAGGGTCTTATTAAGTTGCAGAAGGCCTCACTAAGTAGCTGAGGCTGGTTGTGAACCGGGATTCTCCTATCTCAACCTCCCAAGTACTGGGATTACAAGTGTACACCATCACACCTGGCTTGTTTGTTTGTGTTTGTACTGGAGATTAAACCCAGTGGCATTCTACCGCTAAGCTACATCCTCCAGCACTTTTATCCTTTTATTTTGAAATAGGGTATGCAGCGGGGCGTAGTGGTGCATGCTTGTAACCCTAGTATTTGAGAGGCTGACACAGGGGGATCACAGATTCAAGGACAGCCTCAACAAGTAGTGAGACTCTCATGAACCTATCGAGACTGTTTCAAAATAAAATTTAAAAATAGGACTAGGGATATAGATCAGAGGTAGAATGCCCCTGGGTTCAATCCCTAATACCACAAAAAAAAAAGTAAAGAAGGAAGGGAAGGGAAGGGAAGGGAAGGAAAGATGAGGAGAGAGAAATTGGGTATCACTAAGTTGTGAAGGGTCTCCCAAAATTGTTGAGGCTAGCATTGAATCTGCGATTCTCCTGTCTCAGACTCCCAAGTTCTGGGATTACAGGCATCCACCACCAAGCCCAGCCGGTGCTGGAACCCTTAAGACGTGGAGCCTCCCTCACAGGAGAAAGTCAACTCACTGGGAGGGTGCCCTTGAAGGAGACACCGGGATCCTAGCCCCTTCCTCTTCCAGGAGGGGAACAGGCCTCCTCTACCACATGCTGCTACCAGGATATATGCGGCCAAAGGCCCAAAGCAATGGGGCCAATCAGTCATAGAATGGAATTTCCAAAGCTGCAAGGCAAAATACACTGTTTTTTTCTTTATAAGCTGATGATCATGAGTAGATGTTACAGTAAGGGAGAGCCAACCCAACCCTAATCCTTGACTCCTAAACTGGGCATCCTTAAACACAACCCTAATCCCTGACTCCTAAACTGGGCATTCTCAAATCCGCAAACAACTGTCTCACTCTTTATTCCTCACTCAGCTCCCATGACAGCCGCCCCGCCCCCCACACACATCCTTTTCTAGGGAATTGCCCTGAATGGGCTCCCCACACCTCCACAAATAGAAAGATTAGTGCACAGCTGCTTACTACGGCCTCTCCCCGATCCTCCCTGGAGAGAGCTCCATTGAAGAATTGGTGGTGTTGGACGTGTCCACTCTGCATCTTCAGAGACCAGTCTCCACATAAATATAATAAATAGAAGGTCAAGTTTCCATCTGGATGTGGGCCAAACCCGAATGGGGATTTTGGGGAGAAATGGGATTTTATAAACAGAACAGGATAATACTGTACTTTCTACACGACATTGTAAACAGAATTCCGCAGGGCATCATATTGTTTTCCTCTAAATGGGTCCTATTAAGGTTTCAACATCTTTAGATATAAAAAGTAATTTCCTGAAAAAAATGGCAATGATTTTGTTAAAGCCACTGTCTAATGCGTGTGGGCACATAAAATGCGTCTGACTCTTGGTCAGTACCTCCTCCTCTGATAGGCATGGCAAACTAAACCCCGTTCAAAACCGATCACCTCTGTCCTCACCCAAACTCCAGATCCCTGCACAGTCCCTTCTCCCTCTCGGAGAAGAATGATTCCATCTTTCCCATTGCTCGGATTTCAAGCACCCATCAGTCATCCTCCGCATCCTCCTTTGTCTCGCTGACATCACGACCCAGGCCACCAGCAAACCTTATTATGTTGACCTTCAAAGCAAAATCCAGGAAGGACCACACGGACTCTCCTATGAGGCAAATGCTTTGCCTTTACCTATGCTTAAGTTTCTTACTTAGCACCTGCCACCGTGTGTCAGGCTATTATATTTCATGTTTTTTTAATGATGTGGTCCCCCCCCCTCAGGCATGTAAGCTCTACAAGGACAGGGGTTTTAAATGTGGTTTGCTGCTGAGCTGTCCACATCTAGAAGGTGCTGGGCACGTGGAACACAATCAGATTTGTCTACTAAAATGAACACACCTGCTGCATGTTCCCAATTCTGATATACTTAAGCTCCAAACCCATTGTTAGTCTACGTCTCAAACAGAGAAAAACATGAGTCGCATGAGTTAAATGAGTCTGCAATAGTAAAGGTGTAGCGGGGTGTGGCGGCACAGGCTTGTAATCCCAGAATTTGGGAGGCTGAGACAGGAGGAACTCGGGTTCACCGCCAGCCTCAGCTACTTAATGAGGCCCTCTGCAAGTTAGTGAGACCCTGTTTCAAAAATAAAGAATAAAAAATAGGGCGGGGCCCGGCGTGGTGGCGCACACTTGTAATCCCAGCATTGGGGAGGCTGAGACCAGAGGATCCGGGTTTGAGGACAGCCTCAGCTACCTAGTTATCGGGCGCCCCAGGCTGAACCTTCAGCCATGAGGCCCCAATAAAAGACGCCGGCTAAAAGCTACTGGTTTGAACCTCTTTTATTATCTCTCTCTCTTTTCTGGGATCAAAGGTTTTACACACACGATAATAAACACAGTGCTGAGGTCGTCTTTCCAAATAGTGCTTTTCCTACAGACTTCCAATAACCCCTCTCTCTAGCAACCCATCTTCCACTAGTAATCCACAATCTTTCTTCCCAGGACTTCCCCAGCAACCCGGCCAACCTCTTCCCAACCGCTTCTTCTTCCCAACCAATTCCTCCCAGAACTTCCCAGCAACTTTCCAGCC